>JARJRV010000276.1:0-103932 GCA_030783925.1 Aschersonia sp. MBC 735 | reverse complement strand
CCCCTTTCCCCCCCCCAATACCACACGTCTCTTACTGTAATTATTTTCCGTCAACTTGCACTCCTGTCTCTTTACGGGATGCTCGTGACTGCGTCTCGATCTGAGTGCCTTTAGGATCGCTTTGCGTTCGTTGAGAGCGGCCCCCACCTGACTTTTGCAACCTCTCCTCTTTTTTTTTTTTGTCACCTTTTTTTTTTCCCCTCTGCGCACGCCGGTATTGCTGACCCCTGGCGCGAGAAGGCCACTGCAACGCAACACGAGGCTACCGGGGGTTCAGGAAGAAGGAAAAAAAAAAGGAAAAACAGATTATAATGCCAGGTCGAGAGGGGAGGCTCCAGCTTTTACCAAACCCCAGTCGCTGCGTGTCTCGCGCTTTTGCATCCGAAATCCCGCCAACGGCACCTCACACCCATCTTCACCCCCTCGTGCAACAAGATCGACCAGCCCCGGCCATTGTATTGTCTGGTGGCTACCGGGTCCTTTCTTGCCTGCCCACTTCTCTATGCCTGTTCACGCAACTGTAACAGGCATTCCGACGGGGTATCGACAGCTTGTTGTCTCTCTATCCCGCGTACCGAGTGCTACCAACATTCAGGCCGGATTGGGACCACATCAGAGAGATCCTTTGTCTGATCTCGCTGCTGCTGCTGTCACCCGCTGTCGAACCTCCCATGTCCATTCATGGCTCCATAAAAACTTCCAATTAGAATCACTCCCCTGACAATCTTGGCCATGGGCGACCCGAGCGATGCTGGGGACGCCGGTGCCGGTACTGGTCCTGACCCGAGTAATCAAAATAGCACAGGCTCCTCAACAGCTGCGGCTCTTGATCCCGGCCCTGAGTCCGATAGGACCAGGACGGGTACAGCTTCGTCAAGCTCCAAATCTTCTCACCTCCGCTCTGCGAGCACGACCAAAGCTTCTCCCCCGACTTCCCTCTCTGTATCTCCCGTGATACCCACAGGCATCGAGACGGTCTCCGAAAGCCCGCCCTCCCGGAGGAGTCAAGAGACGCCGGAAACAATAGCAGATCTTGCATCTGCGACGACGGCGCCAACGACAACGATAGCAGCAGCAGAAGCAGGCAAGGGAAGAGAGGAAGGAAGTGGAGGAGAGGGAAGAGAAGAAGGAGCGAAAGAAGAAGAAGAAGTAGGAGCAGTGCAAAAAGCGGCAGCAACTGTCGACCCTTCCGCATCGACAGCCGACACATCCAGTCCTTCGCGTGCGGCCCGAGCAACGACACCCGTGTCCGACCCGTCTGCTATTGTCGCCGCCCTTGCTCAGAGCCCGGCTTCTCGAAGTCATCAAAACAGCGACAGCAGGGAGGCTGAGGCCGATTCCGACGCTGCTATGGCGAGCTACAGACCTGGTCTTACAGCCCGCCATGGTTTGCTCATCAATCATCCTAACGCTACGCCAACCATGGCGTCTTCAGAGATTGCTGCACCTACCTCTCCAGTCACGTCCGCCTATACTGGCTCACGCATCACCGCAATGCAATACAGTTCGTACCCGACGAATTCGGCAGCCTCGCTGCAGCACGAGAGCTATAGAGCTAGCACGATGCCCAACAACAGCACGTCAATGCCTCTGCCCAGCATGCGAACAATTGACGCCATGTCTCACCAACGAGTCAGCCCGCCTCAGACGCCGCATCGCTCGCTGCATGTGAACCTGAACACGGCATTGACAGCTTCGTCTAGCAGCCATTCCTATCACACATCACACAATTCTTTGCCTATCCCACCGACCTACATGCCGTCGGATTCTCTCGGCCGGTATCCGTCGCCACCAGACCCCCGACTTCTTGGCAATAGAGGTGCTAAAAAGGTATTTCTTCATTCAGGATGAGAGATCCGAGATTGGTGTACAGGGCTTATGGTAGACTTGGGCACAGGACATTAAGCGTCGTACAAAAACTGGCTGCCTGACATGTCGAAAGCGAAGGATCAAGGTGGGTTTAAATCCTTATTTGACAGGCCCTGTCTCGACGTCCAAACGCATGATTCTCAGATCCCTTCCTCACTGCCCTCCTCCCCCTTTCCCCCCTTCTTTCCCATATCGATGGCTATGATGTGCGATTGCAGTTTGCGACATCATGCACGCCGTTATCTGGCAGCAAAAAGTTCGAAAGTTTGCGCTTTCTCGTGGTGTGTTGTTTCGCTACGGAAAAAACGTCAAAGTTATTCCGCCTCGTACGCGAGCATATTTGGCGGGGCTCGCTCAGCTCTTGTTACCCACTTATCCCGAGCTTTCCATTTCAACGCGCCATCGCGGTCCAGTTCTGAGCTGCATGCAGATGACTTGCTTCTGGAATACTTGCTGACGCATAACTCGTCAAATAGTGCGACGAGACGCATCCCATCTGCAACAACTGTAAAAAATCAAGGCGGGATTGTCTAGGATACGACCCAATCTTCAGAATTCGACCACAAGTTCCCGGACCGCATTCAAACCCGCAACTCCAACTGGCGCCAACTGGTCAGCCGACTTTACCTTCATCCAATACGTCTAATGCAACAACGCACTCTGCGATAGGCGGTGGACATTCGGTCCACCATTCATACGGCAATCAGCCTTCTACATACGCCAGCTCGCCCTCGGCGACCGCACCACCATCATCCTCCACTGCACACACCCCATCGAGCTACACATCGCCCGTTGCCTCTAACGTCACTCCGTCGATCAAGAGCGAACCTGGCTATGACTTATCCGTTTCATCAGAGCCACTCCCTAGATCGCTGCCGATTGCCACCAATCAAGACACCGCCAAATCACTCGACTACCAGAGTTATATTGGCAATAGTCTCCAGAGAGGTGAGTTGCCGTGATGAAGCTCGAGCGCGCATGTGGGGATCTGATGCTGGACCTCCAAGTGCTGACCTACTGTAAAGCAATCAGGATGAAAGTTCACGAGATAATCGATCTGATGGGACCGCTGCCCCCGCCTCAGCAAATAAGCCACACGGAGGAAACTTTCAATGAAATCACCAGAGTATATCATGAAATGTATGCTGGCGGTCTAGGCGCTTTTTTGGAAACAACATGGTATTATTTCGTCGATAACGGCAAGATGTCTTTCCCCAGAGACGCCAATCTCATTGAGCATATGGCGACGTTTCTTAAGATCCTGGAAGCTGTCAAAGCCAACGATACAACCCAGATGGCCTATTCAGGGATACTGGAGACAAGGATCGTGTGGGAGCTCGCATGCACTGCGTACCAGACACCAGATCGCCCAGCTCAATCCGTGCGAGTGGCGATGCCTTCGGAAGGCGATGCCGTTGAAGCCAGGAACCGTCTCCGGGTGGTAGAAACTTTGCTGTGTGGCGAGTGTCTTCCTGTTAATCCGCTAGCATTGCCTTTGGCCGACGTGGACGTCAACCGGACACGTCAATTTGAATTCTGGTATAGCCTGGCCGAGTTTGTGAAGAAACGGGACAGCCCCGACTCCTTACCGGCTGTCAAGGACAGGGAACTAGCTCTGAGCAGGATGAGACATTTATTGGACGGACGAGAAAATCGTGACGTCCTTTACTCAATCGCCGTCGTGCGGGAGCTTGCACCCATGTACGGTCCAAGCTACGGAAACAGTCCCTCGCATCTGGATGAGAGCGATCCTAGGAACCGGCTCATTGTTGCATCAAAATTTCTCCTTGACGAAGCACAAGCCAGCGGCGGCACCACGAATGTAGTGCGTCGATTTAGTGACATTGCTTCACGAGCGTTTGTCAATCCGGCCGTCAACGTAGCCGCACGAGCGGGCTGAGCTGCTTTGATTTTGCCTCTTATCTCCTCGTCTTTACATTGAGTATTCTGCATGCCATGGCGTCAGTCTTTTCTGCATTTTTTACTTGCTTATCACTTTTCCTCTCCTCGCATCACCGCTTGATGTAATTTCTTCGAAGCATTGTCCCCGCAAAGCATCGCGAGCATTGAATATTTATTGACGCGAATCAAGAGAAAGCGCGGGCCTCAGAGGCTATTTTGTCCCTAAGGAACAGTCCGACCGAGGCTCAGCCCCGTTCACCGTATGTGGTCATCCCTCCTAATTCAACAAGCTGGCGTTATGGGAGTCATTTCGTTCTTGGTTACCGATGCTGAACGGCCGACCTCACGGACCAAGGCAGATTGCATGTTGACTTTTCAGCTTCGTCCTTCTTCGTCGCCAGCATCCCGATGGAAGGCATGAAATGGACTGCATGATTCAAGACTCTGGACATAGAGAGTCTGCTGTTGCTATGGTTATGGTTTTCGCTGTTGCATCTTTGCAAGTAAGGTCAACGGGGCCTCTAAGTTGACGGTTGACGACATGTCATGCCCAAGGCTCAAATAAAAGGAATTACCGCTCGTGCTGTGGCAGGTGTCATGTGAACTCTGAAGGACGAATCTTTGACGTGCAATACAACGTAGGGGAAGGCGCATTCTACGATGTACATTGGCCTGGCGGGAAAGAATTTTCTGCCAAACCATCCAGTCGACTGCAAACGCAGTCTCTGCACTCGCCTCCGTTGGCATGATGCCTGGCGACTGAACCCTTCTTTGGACCTTCACTTGTCACAATGTGTACCCTAAAGATCTTGACATCGCAGCCGTCGCCGATCGCATCTGCAAAGTCGGGATCCCGTCCTGGCTAGGTTCAGTCAACATGACCAACCCAAATCGCATCATCGGGCCTCGCCCCGGTGGTGACACCCGGGAACTCGCACATGGTTCTTTGTCGAGGATCGAGTGCCCACTGACTGACGGTCTCGCTTTGAACGAGGAACTGCATCACCATGCCAGACGCGGCATGCCACATGTTGTGACAGTGAAAGGCCCAGAAACCCGGGTTGTTCAAGACGACGCGTATGATGGCCCATGAGTAAGCCTCTACCGTCACGGTGTCGCGACGAAGAGGATTGCTCGGCCAACCGCCGTGATCAATCATGTACCTATCGAGAGTTGCCGCCGATGGAGGATACCCGCTTTGAGCTTGCGCCATGACAAAGAACTTGTGCCCGTGAAGGTGGAAGGGATGGGCGCCATCATCAAAGTTGTTAATGGCGATGTCGACCGTCTGAACGCCTTGTGTTTGCAGGACGAGCTCGGCCTCCTCGCGGAATAGCTTGTTATTCACTCCGATCGAGGTTTCCATGGATGTGAGGCTAGGAGCGGCGTCGAGAAAGCGGTGGAGAGACGGGTTTGTGATGTTGGGACGCCACGTTGACGAGTTGAAGAAGCCTCGGGCCAGAGCCCAGTCTCCAATTTCGAAGTTAGTTCTGAGCATTACGAAATGGTCCGCAGGCGGAGGCGCTACTTGCTGAACGGGACGTAAGGTTGAGGTGTTGAGATCTCTGCAAACAACCTCGACAGTCTCCGGCCAGTCCTTGCTTTCAGGTTCGCTTTCCGGAGCTTTGTTCTGAGGGAGAATATAGCGCACGACTCCCCAAAGTTCGGCTTGCATCCTCTTGCTTTTTGTTGTGAAGCAGCGTGAAACCATCCTCGCTCTGAGCCAGTATGTGTCTCGAGTTGTGATGTTCGTTTCGATCACGATACTGTATCGTTGTGCCGGTAATATATTGAGCCGGTGGAAGGGCTCAGGATGAACATCAGTGCCGTCGACCTCTGTCACGTAAAATGGGTGCTCGTCTATTTGTATCTGAAACTCGGCAAATGCCCCGACGTTGATGAATCTGAGGCGATGGCGATGGCCAGCTACTAAATCGATGATGGGCCTCGATGTTCTACTGTTGTCGCAATGCCAGCCGTTGAAGTCGTCACAGCTCCTGAGACCTCGTCCATTGATAAGCGGGTTGTCAGGAACCGGCTCGTCGTTTTCCCTGTCCGGCTGCAGATATTCCATTAGCAACTCGGATGTCATGTTGTGATAGTGGTCTTGCACCATGATGATTCTGTCCGTTGCGTATTCGAGCTTCTGGAGCCTCCGTTCATTCTGATCGTGGATGACCACAGGCCCGACCAGACCATCTGACGCCTGAGCACTGTGATGCGCGTGATACCAGTATGTGCCTGATTGTCCGCGAATGTTGAAAGCGTATGTAAAGTTGGACCCGGGAGCAATGGGACACTGCGTCACGCCGACCGTCCCGTCCATGAAATTTGTGCCGATCTGGTACAGCCCATGGAAGTGAATGGATGTCGCATTGCTTGCCATATTTTGCACATGAACGATAATGGTATCGTCTTGGTTGCATTCAATGAGCGGTCCGGGAAATTGATTGTTGATGAGGATCATGGGACGGTATACTCCATCAGGGTTCAAGACAGCGTCTAAAATGACCCATGAATACTCGCGAGTTTTCGGCGTCGCAGAATGGTCCCACGACGGACTTAGGATGTACTCGGAGGTGTCTCTCAGCTGGGGCGCATGGGCCATATGATTTTGGGGGTGCAGAGAGGTCTTCTCATCGTGCGCTTTGTTGTGATCGCGGTTGGCATCATCGAGATCCGTTGAAAGGGCTGAGCCGTCTGAGACTGAGATATTTCGTGGCGGTAAAGTCAACAGCAGTGCAGTCAAGCCGCAGAAAGTTGCCAGAAAGAATAAGACAATGACTAGAAAGGACAACGTCCGGCTTTTGGTCAGAGTTGCGGAAGGAGGTACTGGCATAGCTGCAGACGCGCGTGACGCTCCTTCCGTCTCAAAGGTAAGGAATAGCTTGGCTTCCTCATCTCCTAGCAGCTCGGACATGCCGATGAGCTCGCGAATAGTAGGCAAAGAAGCCGCTCGAATTGCGAGACTGAATGATGCGAGTTGATCTCTGCTTGAGCTCAGCCTTCACGATGTATGATTAGCGACTACATTATCATCGGTAACCTCCTTCATACGTAAGCACATTATTGACGAGGTCAACGGCCAGAGCACCGCGGCGTGCGCGGGTCGGAAAATAATTTATCATAGGTCTTATGTCTGGCCGACATGAGTGAGGATATTGGCAAAGAAGAGCGACGCATGCAGAGTCTTCGACTTGTTTTTGGAGTATAAAACTGCTGGGTTTGGGGGCTGGCAATCCACGTGAGTACAGTCCGACTGGACGTACCGTACAAAATATTCTACCGAGCATACTGATAACCTCACACCCCTCACCCGCCCACGTGCTTGCCCTTGGCATACTTTCTACTCCGTATAGCTGTGTGAAATGGCGCTGCTGCTGGAGGAACAAAGAAACACACTGTACTCCGTACCCAGTTTTTGATCAAGCCACATTGGCTAAAACAATCACATTTGAATTACGTCTGACGGCAAGACTCCGTATCGCCAGCACAAAGTCCAGCAGACATGTGCACCTGAAGAACTCCGTTCAGCGACCTCCACCTCCAAGACCACCTTCTCTTTCTGCTAGAACATGGCCCGGCCTACACCCCGAACCTTGACTTCATTCGTCGAGGTGTCTCACTGGATGAAGCTGAAGTCGACCGCCGCAGCTGGACTTCTCACATTGCGATGAATACACACGAACCCCATGGCCTCGTGTCAACAGGTTTTTGTGATTCGCTGATTGGCATGCGTGGCCGAAGACTTTGCGAAGGGACCAAGACCACGGATCAGTTGTGATCGGGGTTTCTATCAGCCAATGGAAAGAATTGCATTTTTTGTGCTCCGTGGTCAGCAAGGTCTGCATCTCATGCGGGCTCGAGACCCTCGCCTCGCCACCACTGCTGAGCTGGACCCGCCTGACTTGCAGTAAACTTTACGGTGGGCAGTGATCAAGTCGAATTGGGAGGTGCGTCACCACACTGGGTGTCGGTTCACTGATACGCGGCGCCGCCTGTCAATACAGCGGAGATGCTCTCAAGGTGTGGGCGGCGGCAGACCAGGCCTTCTTTAAGTTGAACGCTCCCCCTGGGATATCTGCCGAAATTGTCATCGCACGCTGAACCGCGTCGTCCCAGGCCATATCATCTCTATGCTCATCCACGCTGCTGCCAGCCTTCTGGCTGTCGCCGGCCTTGCTGCCGCTTCTCCATGTAAATCCGACAGCGGATGGGAGACGAAATACACCGCTACAGGCACTGCTGATGTAGCCAAGGCAGCGGCCACGGCCATGACCAGTAGTCCTGTCAGCCATGTCAAAGGCAAGGCTTTCGACCGGATGGTGATCATCTGGTTTGAGAATCAAAATTATGAGAAATCCTTTGGAGACCGTACGTATGAAACCATTTTCATCCTCAAAGAAAGAATACGGTAGTGCTCACCTAGCCTTCGCAGCCAACTTCAAATGGTTCACAGAAAAGGGTATTACTCTATCCAATTACTTCGCTGTTTCACACCCATCGCAGCCAAATTATATGGCTGCCATTGCAGGAGACTATTTCGGCATGGAGAACGACAGCTTCCTTCGCGCTCCTTGCAATATCTCAACTATTATCGACCTACTCGATACCAAAGCCATTTCTTGGGGCCATTACCAGGAGGACCAGCCATACTCTGGGTTTGAGGGCCAGAAGTACAAGAACAGAAAAGGAGCGAATGATTACGTTCGCAAACATAACCCGGCCATCATGCATGACAGTATTGCCCGCTCCGAGGAAAGATTGTCACAGATCAAGAATTTATCCATGATCGACACATCACGTTCCATGTTCCATCGCGATTTGAAGGACAACAAACTACCTCAATGGCTTTTCATCACTCCCAATATGACATCAGACGGACACGATACTTCTGTCACTGTTGCCGGTGTCTGGTGCCGCGACTTTCTGGAGCCTTTACTCGAAGACCCAAACTTCATGCAAAACACGCTGGTGCTCATTACCTGGGACGAGAACGAAAAGTATGCGCTGCGAAACAACATTCTAGGAATTTTGCTCGGGGATGCTGTCCCAGAAGAGCTAGTCGGCACGGAGGACAGTAACTTCTATAATCATTATTCCGAAATCGCGACTGTTTCCGCCAACTGGGATCTGCCCACACTCGGACGCTGGGATGTGGGTGCCAACGTTTTCGAAATGGTGGCGGACAAGACGGGCGACACGCTTCGAGAATGGGACGATCAGCAACTGCAGAGCATGTACTGGAATTGGTCATATGCTGGAGCCTTTAACGAGGAGGGCGGCAATCCTACGTGGCCCAAGCCCAATCTTGAACTCGACGATGCTTTTAACAAAAGACGCATTCTCCAGGCGATCAAGGATGCCTACGAGAATAGCGAAGCCCCGACTTACTACGAGGACACAGTTGAGATACCCGACGGACTCCATCCGCCCGAAGGCTATGAGCCCAAGGAAGATTAGAATTGCCAGCTCTGTCTAGACGGGAACATGGAAGAGATGGACGGGAAGTAGGCCATATCGGTCTCGAAGAAGGCCGATGATGTTACCTCGGGTTCGAGTTGTACGTCTTTTTTTTAGGGAGAACTCCTACACAAATGCTCGAATGCAGGGATAATTACCCGCATGCCACGGCGTGCTGACACTCGTGTTGCGTGTGATTGTGTGTGCATGTGGTGTGAACCCAACAGCCAAGCCTCCATCGCATCTGTGGAGCACGCACCTGCATGAAGTACCCAAGACAGTCAGTCAATGGGTTCCATCCGTACGGAGTAGAAGGGATGATCTTGCCCACCCGCTCCTTCCCGTCCATATCTGCTCCGCAAAAGTGGTGGCGCCCCTCTCCGCCCAAAGCAACACCGAAGTGGATAGCGTATCAGCAACGAGGCATTTCCCAGAGAGGCTACACGTGGGCGACCTGATTCGCTGTCATTCTGATCCTCAGATCTAGGCGCTCGTCTCGAGCAGTGCAAGCCGGAAGCCGCATCTGCTGCCTGTGTTGGCCGCTCTGCGTTACGTGATGGATGGAGCAGTCCTAGCTGGTCGAAGAATCATTCGGGGGCGTGCGAAAATGGCGCATTGTGTGACGAGGTGCGGCGTGGATGCTTCTAGGCCGCGACACCCGAATGGGAAGGCAGAGCTGGGTTGCGCTGCCCTGCGTCTTGCCGCAGCTGATGTCCACGTATGGCACTATCTCTCCGACCGTTCGTCCTCTGTCATACTCATACGCAGCTTGACTGCAGCTCAACCGCTATGCAGTTGTCCTGACATTACACCGTATTCTGTGTGCACTGTTGCACTGATAAACTCGTGCAGCTGCCTGCACTGCGACCATCGTGGTGCTTGCTTCCGCTTCCCATCTCCGTCTGGATCCGTCGGGGGCCCCTGTGATAGGACTATCAGCTCACGATTTATGTCGTTTGGAGGCTAACAAGGGCGGTTTTACGACTGAACATTTGCTCCAAAACATGAACGACAGTAGCCAACGTGGATTGTATGCCAATTATACACAACATGGAGATTCGAAAAGTTGTTTCTGCCCTCACGGCCAAGTTCGGGACTAGCTTTGCTGTTCCTAATTCTATGAGAAGATTGGCCTCGACGAACATGGCCCGATTTCTCTCTGATTTCACTCTCGGCTTCTCGGATGGACTTACGGTGCCCTTTGCACTGACCGCAGGACTCAGTTCTTTGGGTCGAGCTGACACAGTCATCTCCGCAGGGCTTGCTGAGCTGTGTGCCGGCAGCATCAGTATGGGGATTGGTGGATATCTGTCTGCCATGGACGAGATCCCAGCTGCAATAAGCAACAAAGACGACATGTTCCTTGTTGGCGACGAGGAGGAATCGAGAGGAATGTTGAACGACGATAGCCCGAGGGGCACGAGCCGTAGTCCTTGCGACAGTATGAGTGAGAAGGACTTGGAGCGGGAGCTGGAATCAAGAGAAGACCTCATAAGAAGCCATCTTGAGCCATTGGCCCTCCCCAATACTACGGTGCTCGAAATCCTTGCGCTTCTGAGGAGTCGCTCAGACGGCATTGATGGTACTGCTTTCCGTCTGCAGCGGCGAAGCTCCTTAGCACTGGACGTGTCAAAGGATCGACGTCCAATCTGGCCGGTCGTCTCAGGTCTATCCATCTCGCTCGGATACGTCATCGGCGGCATAATTCCACTCTTTCCATATTTCTTCGCCTCCACTGTGGGCAAAGGACTACAATGGAGTATTGGACTATGCTTGGTAGCTTTGATGGCTTTTGGATTCGGAAAAAGCTGGGTGCTTCATGATACAGAGCGCCGCTTGAACAGGAGCTTATGGAAGGGCCTGCAGATGCTTGTACTCGGCAGCCTTGCTGCTGGGGCGGCTGTGCTATGTGTCAGTCTGGTGGCTGCGGAACCCTGACTTGACTGGTAAAATGATTGATCTGGACAGGATCATCCTGCTTTTTCGCATCAAAGATGAATGGCGATGGCTCATCTGAATGGTTGGAAACAGACATTTTAGGCATTCGATAGTTCATGCATCACTACTCCAGCAGGGTTCTTGATAACAGCTTGCCCAAACATCAGTTACCTGAACTCACCGATTTGAAAAAGGGCAGTGCAGAGCGATGAATCTTCGTGCAATGTCTGAAGCTCTGAAAGACCCGTTGAATGTTTGCATATGGTTGTCAAGGATTCAGTCTTGCTACACCCAATTCGCGACAGCCTTGATAACACAGCCTGCGGCTGTTACACTCGCAATCTCGGGTTCACGGATGTTCAGACAAAGGTCGGCAAGACGTTCAATGTGTTACCGTCAGACCGTCATGATTCACACGCTCAGCTGACCTGTCCATCCCGACGTTTGATCACCATGGATTTTTCAGACCGACCATCAATGAAAGTCACCGGCATCTGCACTCGCTCATTCGAGGCACTCGCTCATCCGATGGGGCCAAGGCTGGCATTTGCACAGCTCTAAGTGCATATTGTATGTTAAGGCATATATTCAGCACATTCAGCTCATCGCCCATTTTCCAAGAAAAACATAATTCATCGAGCAGCTATGGAATAAGCAAAGCAGTCTTTATGTTCACAGTTGCATGCCGCCATGGCCGTCACATCTGTAGCGGATGTCGCGTATCACAGAGTGTGTCACAAGGCAGCTCCGAGTGAATTGGCACGGCTGTTTGCCTGACTTGTTTCCGAGTGAAAGTGCACTCAGCTTGTTGCTCCAAATTGTATTTAAAGGCGCTTACCATACGCTTAGGCAACAGAACATGTGTCTCTACGAAACACGAAACCCTTTCTCCGGATCGACCAATCGACAGAAACTCTTGAACATTTTTGGCCAAGGTTGACTTCTCAATTCCAGACCAACGTTCAGACCCTTCTGGCAACGTTTGCAATCAAGTCATTGGGGCTTGACTGATATCGGCTTGGCGAGAGATTCTCTCATCTTTCTTGCCAAAGAACTCATTTTCAAACGAATCTGGATCATCGACGGTAAGTCTCTGGAAACTTGTTCATCAATAGGCGAGTTACGGAAAGACTTACACTATCCGCGTTTACTAGTCTGTCGGATCAGCAATGGGACCTCAACAGGACAATGAGGGGGATGATCCTCAGACTCCACGTATGAGTCGGATCTTGCAGCCCATCATTGAGCAATTTCAAGCGAATGACCCGACATTGCGCATGAGTGGGCTGCCAGAAGATGCGATCGAGTCCTTGTATGAGGTCTGGCGGGAGGAGATGATCAAAACATTGCAGAAGTGCTCGGAGGGGGCCGAGTCACGGTGCCAGGATTCGGATTGCGTTCACGGAGATCATTACGTGCCTTTCGGACCGGCCTCCTTCCAAATATGGCTCGAGCTCACCCGTATGAAGAAGCAAGGGCGACTTCAACATCCTGAGTCTATAGACTCTGGAATACTGCGTCAGGAGGCGGAGAAGTTGTGGGAATTCAGGCACGGAGAAAAATACAGTGAGCTGGCACGACGCATCGAACGGTGGCAGGCACAGGTTCGCCACGATGTCGTCGAGTATTGGTCCCCTGAGGAGGTATACCAGTGGACGAGGTCTCCGCCCACTCCGGCAAGCCCCTCGCATGGAGACTCTGCGCTTTCAAGATATCTGGCAGGAGAGGACGAAGAGGAGGAAAGGCGAGCAGACTTGACGGAGGAGAGCACCCCGTCTCTGAGCGCTGCGGCCTCGAGCACTCAAGAGACGGCGAGCGAGAGTGTGGACTGGGATGCGATTTTTGCGCCGGATCCGTTGATTACCCCTCAACGAGGCGCTCAAGGTGGTTGAGAACGAGTCTCATGAGATCTGTGCTGCCATTTGCGCACGAGATGATGATAACCATTCCTGCGTTGGACTGGCGGAGATCGATTATCTGAGCAAATAGTCATAACAATTCATTTTTCGAAAATATAAAGGTATGGGACTTAGTGGCTCAACTGTGCAATGAGGGCTACATATGCGCTCTCAATGTCGCCTGCTTGCGAAACGCTTCGAGCACGACTCGGAGGCAGTATGAGATCACTAAGGTCGGTATGGTACTTGCGTTCAAATTTCTTGATTTTGCGTGATATGGCATGCATGCGCAATGAGTCAAAGACGACTGCAATGTTTCTTTTAGGCAGCCGGGAAAGGCTGACAGACATTCATGATCGACTGCAATACATCTTTGTGGCGTTTGGAGGAGCGTTTGGGGAGGCTTGAAGTAATAATGGCAATGCGCTGATTGGCTGGGCGCGCAAGAACAATGGTCCGGGCCCGACCGTCAACCCACTACTGCCAGCACTAGTAGCTCTGGGAGTCGTTGACGTGAAGCTGCCGGAATGCGCACGGTGCATCCATCTTCGCCCACGAGCCATTGGCCGCGAGAGCATCTCTTGCGTATCCTGTCATCGCCTCTACGCACTTCTCTGCGCTGTGTCACAATGACCTTCTCACTGCAGAGAATTGCTGGCCGGGGCGCCAGACGACTCTGTCTACGACCATCGGCGGCTTCCCTCGCCACCCGCCCATTCTCATCAACATGTCTTCGCAAATACGCCACTCCTGAACCCGTGGGCACAAGACTCATCCCCGTTGATGACGACTATGCGAATCAAAGTGATCCTTATGGCACCTCCAAGGTGGTTCCTGGCGCCAGCCAAAAGTCGCGCGAGAACTCGGTCGAGGACCGCAAAGTTAGACATTACACCGTCAATTTCGGGCCTCAACATCCTGCTGCTCACGGCGTGCTTCGTCTTATCCTCGAGCTAAACGGCGAAGAGATCATCCGCGCCGACCCCCACGTCGGCCTGCTTCACCGAGGAACTGAGAAGTTGATCGAGTACAAGTCCTATCTTCAGGCTTTGCCGTACTTCGACCGGCTGGATTACGTCTCCATGATGACCAATGAGCAATGTTTTTCTTTAGCCGTGGAGAAGCTGCTCAACATCGAGATACCCGAGCGAGCCAAATACATTCGAACCTTGTTCGGAGAAATCACTCGCGTCCTGAACCATTTGATGTCTGTCTTGTCTCACGCAATGGACGTCGGCGCTTTGACGCCTTTCTTGTGGGGGTTTGAAGAACGAGAAAAGCTCATGGTGCGTCTTGTGTGAGGGTCTTGTTCGGCTGAAGCAAAACTTTAACACGGGCTGTAGGAATTCTATGAGCGCGTCTCCGGTGCCCGTCTTCACGCCGCCTACGTCCGTCCAGGGGGTGTTCACCAAGATATTCCTGTCGGCCTATTAGATGACATTTATCAATGGGCCACTCAATTTGGTGACCGTATTGACGAAACTGAGGAGATGTTGACCGATAATCGCATCTGGATCGAGCGGTTAAGAGGCGTTGGCGTTGTTTCAGCTGCCGAAGCACTGAACCTCTCTTTCAGTGGTGTCATGCTTCGAGGCTCCGGTGTACCCTGGGACATTCGAAAGAGCCAGCCCTACGATGCCTACGACAAGGTCGAATTCGACGTTCCCGTCGGCAAAAATGGCGACTGCTACGACCGTTACCTATGCCGCATGGAAGAGTTCCGACAGTCACTACGCATCATTCACCAGTGCTTGAACCAGATGCCTGCCGGCCCCGTCCGTGTCGAAGACTACAAGGTTTCGCCACCTCCTCGAAGCGCCATGAAAGAGAACATGGAGGCTCTCATCCACCACTTCCTTTTGTACACGAAAGGCTATGCTGTCCCGCCCGGCGAGACGTATTCTGTCATCGAGGCCCCAAAGGGCGAGATGGGCGTCTACGTCGTCAGTGACGGCAGCGAGCGTCCCTATAGATGTCATATCCGTGCCCCTGGATTCGCGCATCTCGGTGGCTTCGATCATGTCTCCAAGGGTCACTTGCTGGCTGATGCTGTCGCCGTAATTGGTACTATGGACTTGGTGTTTGGTAAGTGACACGCATTTCAAATCAATTCACTACGCCAAAACAAAGTCTGACGTGAGCTATAGGCGAAGTCGATCGGTGATCGTTTAGGAGACTGACAAGGGCAAATTCAAAATTTCATCCATGCATTTCTGTAGTCGTAGTCTGGTTGGTGGACATCGTACATATAAAGCAAAGATCTTTTTCTGTGAAGACCTCTACCCATGCCATATGACACTGCGTCATGTTCGCCAAGCGCTTGACGGTCACAAGTACTCGAAATCCCTCTAGTATTCCACCATAACGCCTTCAACACACTATGAATCCTTTGTACCATGTTTTGCATGCAAATCCCTGCGTCTCTCAAGCAGCTCTTAGACCAGCTCCAGAAGCCTTTTCCATGAGGAACTTTTTCAACGGCGATAAAGCATTCACAGCTTGCAGCCCGACCGATCGGAGACCTACCAAAGGTCCACTTTCCACGGAGTACAGTTTATGAAGCTTGTCGCAGACGCCAAGGAGGACGTGATTGGCGGCATATCGCTCGCTGTTGTAACTCTCCAACGATAAACGGGTGCCAAGATCCTGGCCGTGAGATACAGCGAACTCTATACTTCTCACCAAACTCTGCACGTCGCCTTGGCCTTGATTGAGTCCTTGTCCTGCAAGAGGGTGAATTGTGTGAGCGGCATCGCCGACGAGGGCTATCCGCTCGGAGATGTACGTGTCTGCGTGGCGCATTTTGAGAGGAAATGAGGCTATTGTGCCTTGTTGCACACCGACGACTGTCTGTGGAACGTCTTCCGGGTTCAGCGGCGTATGTTGCATTCTCCAGTCGTATTCGTCCTGTTGGCCTTTGGTCTTTGTGTGCATGAATGCAACGTCGACCGGATTGAGGCGGAAAGCAGCGTTCACGGCAGCGACGAAGTCCGTGGGGGATAATCTTTTCAACAGAGCTGCGTTTTCAGGCGTGGTAGACCACACCAGTGTTGCATATCTCCCAGGTAGAGGAAGCATGGCGACGGGTCCAGTGGGCAGGAATCGCTGATAAGCGATTTTGCTGAACTGACCGCCCCAGCCTTCGTCCTCGAGCTCGAGCGTCGCCACGACGCCGTGTCGGCCATAATCCCAGCCACGACTGTCGATCCCAGCAAATGATCGTACCGGGCTGTTGGCACCGTCTGCCCCAATGAGAAGCCTTGCGGTCAACGAGTTGCCATTGGATAGATGAACGACGGGCCACTCCCGTAAATCCCAATCTTCCGTCTCGTCCCCAAAGCCGATCTTGTCCACTCTCGAATTGTCGAATATGGTGACACCGCCCAGCTCTTTGATACGATGTAGTAGACCCGATGTCAGGTTGAGATTCTCGGCCATGTAGGCAATGATCCGGCTGGAATTAGAGCTAGAACCTGCTGGCCAGTCGAACTCGATCCTCGCTCCCGTCACGCCGTCCCAAACCTGCATCTCGTGATATGCCTGCACTCTGTCGCGTTTCATATGAGACCACGCACCGATGGCATTGAGATACTGGGCCGAAGTAGGCGTCAGGGAGCTGCATCGGTTCGAGAACTCGGTGGGCGGTAGCGAGAGCGCGGCCGTCTTGGACAAGTCTTGAGCTTCGACGAGCGCGACGCGAAGCCCGGACGTTATAGAACTGGCACCTTGAGTTCCGAAACAGTCAGTCGCTGCCCGTCATGTGGAGAGGTTTTGGGGGAGGGTGCTGTACGGAGAGCTGCGAGGAGACTGAGTCCAGCCGGTCCTCCTCCTATACACACAACGTCGTAGATAGTATCGTGTGAGGATGAGTATGCCCGACTCCAACGGGCGGTGATTGATGATTGGCACTGTCTGCACAGAGCTCTCGAAGCTCTGGCACCAATTCGCGCTCCAATCATTGTCCTAGGCGGCATGGTCTTGGGCGTACAGCACCTGCGAGACGGGCCTCGATGTAATCCGTTGAATGTGGAGGCCCTCAGAGGATGACCTAGCGGGACTTGATACTCGTAGGGTGATAGTGATGTCTAGGGTATGCTATGAGAGAAGAGGAAGAAGACAGAAAACATTAGAAACGTAGCCTTGGCATTGAATCAACCGAGTTCATCGCGGTTCACAAAATTTTCAAATTTGTGGGAGCTGCGAGACTGCTTTGCAGTTTCTTGATCGCATTAGCAAGCAACCTCGCCCCATGAGGCTGTGCGCCACAAGTGGCTTGATCCGCCGAAGCTTAACCAGCCACAGAAGTGGGGGTCGAAGCCAAGGCCTTTGCTGCGTGGAAAATCGGCAAGCTCACGAGGTCTGCCCGTTGTTCCAGTTGCCACAGACAACGGCACTGTGGAGCTAGACTCTTTCATCAATCAACAACATCCTAGGAATAAAAACACTCGTCGACAGTCCGTTGGGCCGTATCTCAGCCCAGCGGAGAATTCTCAGTGGGTCGAACCTCTCTTTTTTCCCGTCAGTCTTCCTGCGGCCACTTCTGGTGACCTGCTTGCTCCAGCAGCTGACAGAAGCTGGTCGTCAGATCTCGCCTATCATGGCTGATGTCGATGACTATCTGCAGGAGGGCTTCGACCCCCGCACCGTTACTGTGCCGCGCTTGCGGTCCATTCTTGTCACGCACAACGTGGACTATCCGTCGACGGCCAAGAAGGGACAGCTCGTGGATCTCGTTCACGAACATGTGCTTTCGCAGGCCAGCAAGCTTCGAGCGCAAAGGCTTCGAGCCAAGCGGTCAAGTCTGGGCTTCGTCAATGCCGGTGGTGCCGAAGACTCCAATGCTTTGGACACCATTGAGCCGCGGTCCCGTCAGTCGTCATCACGCAGATCCATGTCGCCCAGGAAAAGCTCCTCGAGGATCAAGGCCGAGTCGGAAGATCCGGAGAATAGCCTGTTGCGCAGTCCACGGAAGCGCAGCTCCCGATCCGCTAGTCGACAGTTATCCAACGTTGATAACGATGACGACGAGACCGCGCCTGTCTCTTTACGGCCAACGCGACGGGTCAGCAGGAGGACGGCTACGCCGCAAATAAAAACCGAATCTGAACCCGAGGAAGAGGATAAGTCGCCTGCATACACAAACCGTTCGCAACAGTTCGTGGAGGACTCGGAAGACGAAGATGAGCATGAGAAAAGCGTCTTCACTGACGACAATCCCTTCCAGAGTGGAGGCAGCTCACCGCCTCCTGCAGTCACGCCAAGCAGCCGCCGACGCACGCTGGGAGAAGACTCGTCTGAGAGTACTCGGACCGCCAGAAGGCAGACAGATGGCTTCTCTGGCCATGTCAAGAAGTCCAAAGCAAGAACGCCCGATACCGCGGCTCGAAAACCACGTCACAAGACACCAGAAGCGCTACTGGAACCTGGCGAAGAGTTCACAGTGGACGAGCAGCTAGAATTGGAGGAGGCGCAGAAGACCGGAGAGCTCGCAGCGGTTTCACAGAAGAGTCGCAAGTCAGCACGTCAAGGCAGCGTTCTGACGCCTCTTTTCGTTCTATTCATGGCCCTTCTCGGTGCTTATGGGGCATGGTATCGACAAGAGAAGCTGGGCGTGGGTTATTGTGGCCTTGGCCGACCAGCGAAGCAACTTTTACCGCCAGAGCTCGTTGTGCCCGACTTTATATTGCCCTTTGTGGAACCTCAGTGCGAGCCTTGTCCCCAGAATGCGTACTGCTACGAGAATTTTGCCGTTCGATGCGTCCCAGGATTCCTTCAGAAAACCCATCCTTTGTCCTTGGGCGGCCTTGTGCCGCTTCCACCGACGTGCGAACCTGATAGTGAGCAGGAAAGGCGTGTCCAGGCTGTCGCTG
Organism: Aschersonia sp. MBC 735; assembly: GCA_030783925.1. Classification (NCBI taxonomy): domain Eukaryota; kingdom Fungi; phylum Ascomycota; class Sordariomycetes; order Hypocreales; family Clavicipitaceae; genus Aschersonia; species Aschersonia sp. MBC 735. The sequence continues at coordinate 84,992 of JARJRV010000276.1, read as the reverse complement.
ACAAAGCTGTGGAGGAATTGAGAGAGCGTCGAGCCAAGTACGAATGTGGCGACTTGGCTGATGAGACAGACTCGCAAGAAAATTCTCCTGCAATTGCCGAGAAGGTTTTAAAGCAGGCTGTCAGCAAAAAGAGAAACAAAAGGCTCAGTGATGAGGAATTTGACGATTTGTGGGAGAAGGCCATCGGGAAGGTAACCACGAGGGAAGAGATCGAGGTTCAGGTTGAGACGGTCGAGTAAGTGTTCCGCTACTTTCCATTTTTCTTGTGAACCGAAAAGACAAGAAGTACTCTCCATCATGTCGAAGATTCTCTCTGACCAGGATAACCTCTCCCTTCTGACACGAACTAATCAGATCCGTCATTGATCCAACAGATCGTCCGATCCCCGAGATCTTCCAAGCCGAAGGCTTTGCTCAACCTCTCTCGCTCGCCTTCCGCTCACCTGCGCCATCAAAAGATCAATCTGGCTCGGACTGGCAAGAAATAGACTCGCAATTGGATTTCTTATAATGCTGATATTGGGAGTTGGTAACATTCGGGCGCGTTATCGTCGCCACCTCGAAACCTCTGCACAGGTTCCAGCTCTGGTCGACCTAGTCTTGGGGCGACTGGCCAATCAGCGAGAGCTCGGAGATGAGGACATTGACGATCCGTGGCTGTTTTTGCCTAATCTCCGGGATGATGTTCTGCGGAACACCCATTCTTTGGCAGAGCGCGAGAGAGTCTGGCAGCGAGTAAAGGGCGTTGTCGAGCAGAACAGCAATGTTCGAACGAGTCAGCGAGAAGGCCGCAGCGGAGAAGTCGGTCGCGCCTGGGAGTGGATTGGTGCTACCCCGGGCGAAGGTGCCAGACGACGTCGCAGCGGCAGAGTCTCGTGGGTACCCGAGTCCAGGGCGGAGACCCCGGACGCGAACGACAAGACAGAACTGAGGAATGCGGAATCGAGGAAGTGGGAAGAGTCGCGACCAATTTATTAGGAAGACGTTTTTTCGTCATGGCTGAGCGAGCTGCTGGCCAGAGCCATATTTTGTACTGTTAGACGGCCGTGATTCGCCGAGCTGTTCATAATGTAATAAGTCATCGACTGTCGATTTTGAGCACCAATCGCAAGCTGTATATCTAAAGATCTTGAGCTGAACCTATAAGCTTCAGGTTTCCTAGGTGCTCGAGGAGAACTATGGAAGCCCAATCAGCCGTATGCTCAACCGCAATCGACGCACGTTAGACCTTCCTCCACCTGAACCTAGTCGGAGCGATGATTTAATCTTGTGTGAACTGTTCGTGTTATAGGTCTACGACTTCATTACAGTACAGCTGCTATTACGGAAGGGTATACAATCTTCTGGTCACATAGAAGCAGAATTAGGTACGCGACAAGACCTTACAGGAACTTAATGATCATCTATCATTCAGGGGTCAGAAAGTTCAATGATGATTCCTCCGAATCTTTCGCTGTATTGGTGTGAGCCTTGCTGTTTTTCGCAGAAAATAGCCTCAACTCTGGTTTGGAAGAATGGATGTGAAATCAAAATTTATTGGGCCGATTGGCTCATGCCATGTACACCCGTGCAAGTTTGGCGCGTACTGTTTAACAATTCTGCCCGCTGTAAGTTTCAAAAGTATTTAATAGCGTACGGTCTACTGTCTCGGGATTCCCTATAGATCTTCCGCTGATAGAAAGTTATCAACGAACAAGGTGTCATCTGAGACGGTAGTACACATTTAAAAAAAGATGAAAGTCTGTTTTTCTGGACTTGATGGGCTATTGCACAGGTGTTTTGATGCACAGATTGTTATGACAGCGAAAGCAGCGGCACGGATCGTCTAGATTCTAATCGTGGCCATCTATTGGGCCTTGGAAGAAATGATCTCTGCAACGGTGATACATTAGTAAAGGTGTCCATGTTCCAAGGGGCACAAAAATACTTTGACTATACTTACTTTCGACGTCAGCGACGCTTTGCTGAAGAATCTGTTGCAGCACCTTGGGATTCTCTAGCTCCTTTTGAACCTTGGCGATAATTGAAGCAGCGAGCTCCTTTTGCTGGCGCTGCTTGACTTGGCCCTCGTATCGGACCCAGGAGTCGAGGACAGCCTTGGCTTCGGCGGCTAGGGCGGTTTGTTGCTCCAGCTCGTAGGCCTGAGCTTCGAGCTTGGCAGTTTCCTACACCAAAACGAATTGCGTTCAGCAATGGCTTTGTCTTGAGAGATCAACCATATGCCATCACATCCTTACCTTGGACACCTCGAAGAGAGCCTTAGTGATATCGACGACGCCAGTCATCTGCTTCACGTTATCAATGCGTCCCTTGACGGCCTCCGTGTGGTCGGCTCGGGCGCTATTGAGAATATTCTTGATCTTGTTGTTCTGGCTCTCGGCCCACTCCTTATAGCCGGGACCGCCGTACTTGATGAGTCCTCCCCACACGCACAGCAGGCAGAATGCCACGATGGTCTCTTCATTCATGACGTAGTACTCATTGCTAATGGCGTAGATGCTGAGCCCGGCGGCGCTGCTCAGAATGGCGGTCTTGCTCAGGAGGTTGCTCCCAGGAAGCGAGTCGACAATACTCTGGGCCTTCTTCTTAGGCTCCTCAGCCGGGACATTGCTGGCGTGGCGGACGGCGGACAATGCGGGTGCGATTCGGCGAGCGAGGATCGCAGGTCGGAGGAGTGGAGCGCCTGCTGAACGGACAATGGGGAGATCCGGTGGTCAGTCATCGTATGAATTGGATCAAAATCCATAGTCAACGCACCGGCAGCACTTCGCGCCAAGCGAGAAGCCATTTTGTTATGCAATTGAGACGGAAGAGCGGAGGGATGGGGTATCGGGTACTGAATGGTGCTCGAAGAGCTGGGAATGAAGTTTGAGGTTTTAGGTGTCACGCCAATTCCGCGATCAGACCAAGTCACGTGCATCGGGAAATAGAGGAACGTCGCTTTCCAGAGTGGAGCCGCCTGTTTTTTAGCCGACTTTTCTCCCTTCTTTTCTTCGAGAAAAAAGCCAAGACATTGCTTATTGGCCCCGATTTTCAATGTCACTCTCGGCGAAGATTCATGATCATAATCGGTGGCGGAGGAAAAAAAATCGTGATATTACTGTTTCATGACCAGTGGAATATCTGATGTTTATGCAGTCTCATCCATTCATTCATAAGGCTCACGGAAAGTACAAAACGAGAACCCGCAACGATTTTCACCATGGCGAAAAAATTGTCTCAAGGCCCGAAGCGGAAAAGACACCCTGCTGGGGAGGAACCGGTGAAAAGGCGCAAATCAGATGGCGAGGATAGCGATGATCCCAACGCCAAGATCTTACTCATGGAACAAGGCATATCGGAGTCCAAGAAAAACTATAACAACATTCAAATCCTGTTGCAAATCGCAGAAGATGACGATGAACAAAGCGGAGAACCGGCATTTGTTCTCGCCGCTGTTGCTCTGTGTCGGGTCTTTGTGCGTTTGCTTGCTCAAGGAGCATTTGCTTTCGCTAAGAACTCCTCAGAGAAGGATCAGGTAGTGCTGAGCTGGCTCAAGGAGCGTTTATCTCATTATGAGGTCATTTTGCTTCGTATGCTCGGGAAGGAGGAACTTGCCGTCACTGCTCTTACCATGAGTATGAAGCTGCTGAAAGCGAAAGGCGAGTTTCTGCACGATAAGGAAACGTACATGTTTCCCGTCACATTTTTCGAGCATATTGTCGAAGACATACTCCTTGCAGAAAACGAGGAAGTCAGACGGGCATTTATTGAATTTGCGGAGCAGTTCGACGATGTAAGGTTTTATACCTTTAAAGTGGTAAAGTGAGTGAGCGTGCGTGGTTTTCCTGCCGGCCCCGAAGCCCTGTGCTGACATACCTGGCAAGGAATATTGTAGAGCGCTCAGTAGACGAGCAAAAGACAGCTGGCCTATTCGACAGAGTCTTCGCCCTGATTTCTGCACTTGATGGGGTGCCCGTGTCCGCCGAGGATTTGACGGACTTCTACATTCCTAAGCCTTCCAAGAAGAATCATCATCTATGCTCAGTTGCGCAACACAAACGGCGTGGTCAAGACGCCTGGCTCACCCTGATGGGGCTGATCGATACTAAGGATCAGAGGAAGCGATTGCTGAATATCATCTCGACGCACGTTGCTCCATGGTTCAACAAGCCAGAACTCTTGGCCGATTTTTTGACCAGCAGCTATGATGCCGGAGGATCCATGTCTTTGCTGGCATTGTCGGGAGTCTTCTATTTGATTCAAGAGCGGAACCTGGACTATCCATCCTTCTACCCAAAGCTCTACTCACTGCTGGATAGGGACATACTTCACTCAAAGCATCGATCACGTTTCTTCCGCCTGCTAGATACCTTCTTGGCCTCAACACATCTTCCCGCTGCACTCGTGGCGAGCTTTGTAAAGCGCTTATCTCGACTGGCGCTGACCGCGCCGCCCAGTGCAATCGCCTTCGTCATCCCATGGATCTACAATGTTATGAAGCGTCATCCTACTTGCACATTCATGCTGCATCGCGTCATTCAGGACGTTGATGTACAGCAACAGATCAAGGACAAGGGGTTTACAGACCCGTTCTTGACTGAAGAGACAGAACCCATGGCAACAAGGGCTATAGAGAGCTGCCTCTGGGAGCTTGTGCAATTACAATCGCACTACCACCCGAATGTTGCGACCATTGCCAAGATTATATCGGAACAATTTACCAAGCAATCGTACAATATGGAAGATTTTCTCGACCATTCGTACGCCAGTGTAAGTCGACATCCTGTATGGCCCAACAGCCAAGGTTCTCTTGACGCTGACTGCGATTGATGCAGCTTCTAGAAGCTGAATTGGGCAAAGATGTCAGGAAAGCGCCTGTCATCGAGTTCCAGATTCCTAAAAGGATTTTCTTGCCCCAGGACGATCCAGCAGGGGCGCCTGATAGCTTGCTGGTCAGGCTTTGGGATTTTGGTGGCGCTGCATGAACTGAGTTTAGGTAATTTGCTGTTGGAAACCGGAAAGTAAGCACGCCGCGTCACGCCGTCAGAGACGGCGAATCAACGGTCGAAGGGTGGGACGGACGGCTAAGTACTCATGTAGAGGTTGTCTTTGATAATACCTAAAGTCATGACCCGCCCTCTGTGGTAAGTCGTGGAATTTTTCACCAACATTCACGTTCGGTACCATCTTGGAGTCAATCACATTCGGAGGAGAGGAACCTTTCAAACGAAAGTGTATTTTAGACACTTTCCGCTTGGTGGAAAAAGGCGCATGAAGTAGCTTTTTGGTGGATCAAAAATGTCGTCGGCGTCACCTGGATTCAGGTGCGGAGAGCAAGTGCCTGCCCGACTTGGCGTTGCACGGGTGCACCATTATCTTGCCCTGACCTGCATATCGGGGATCACGCGAAGACATGGTGTCAAGATCAGCGAGCTGCAGCTCAATAGTCGAGACCTGCAGCGACAATCGGGGCTTTTCTGTCGAATGTCGCGCCGCATAGCCTTTTGTTCTGTCGCCTCTGCAGGGCATGGCAGAGTTTGGGAGCGATTGACCTTGGACCTGGCGCCGATGGACTGCGCCGGTCGCCGACGATTGGCAGCTCACTTCGGCAGTTCATGATACAATCTGGGACAAAAGAACCCTCTTTCTCTTTGAGAAGGAACATCTGCAGCCACAGTGATCCGATCATTGACTCAAACGTTACGTCTTGTGAGGGTTCCATTGTGCGTTACGAGGGCCAAGAAAGTTTGAACGCCGAGGGCAGAGGCAAAACAGGGAAAGCGATGACAAGTTGCACTCGAGACAGACTGTGCTAAGACCGACCCATCAAGACATCAAGACCTAAACTAATCAAGCCACGCCAGCAGTCCGAGGGCACCTGGTTCGTCAGTTTCTGGGCCACCAGCAGCAGTCTGACATCACTGATTCGTTGCCGGACCACTTTTTCAGACGCCCCCTGTCCCCCCCTGCCGTGTGCACCTCCCAGGCCCCCAACCCAGCGTCAATGTGGGGGGATCCGCGCCCGTCTTTAGCCCAGCACACCCCAGCCGACAGTTGATGTATGTTTCAAATTCCCAGTTCTTTGGATTCCCAAATATAGCAACCATACGATAGAAGTTGTAGCTTCACTCTCTCGCGTGGTCCTCCTGCAAGACCCCTGAACAGCAGTCCGTCACCGATGTCTATGCCTGCGCCTACACCTGTGCAGATGCCGATGCCGATGCCGCTGTCGCTGTCGCTTCACATGTTATTGTCCTGCCAGACAGGGCCATGTGCAGCAGCCGCTTCGAGTCGCTGAATACCGTCACCAGCGCCGCCGTCATGGCTTCTCGAGGCCCGACCTCGTCTCCTGCCGCACAAGCGAGCAATCCTGCGCTGAGCGGAGTCGAGACGATTGCATCTCTCCCACGCAAGAGGAAGGGACATCGAGGCGGGAAGAAGAAGCGATCCAGACGGAAGAGCTTCGCCGTCACCGAAGACAGCCATGACGAAACGCCCGATTCTTCGGCCCAGAACAATGTATACCAGCTACCAGGCGCGAATCTTAGCGGTACGAGCATCGATAGCGAGGCTCTTCTGGACCACCGGTGAGATCCAGTCTCAAGGATATCCCCATGCGCTATCATGCTGACGACTTCTTCTAGAGAACAGAAGCCCATGCGAATCCGGAGGCCTTCGACCATAGCGGCTGCCAGTCCGTTCCATAATCCGTATCCCACGACGCCAGGAGGCAGCCGGCTGCGGGCAATGCAGACTCCCAATGCTGGCGTCGATCATGAGACGCGGAATCCATGGGATGAGACGACGCCTCTCTTACCAGGATCGGGCAAGAAGGCCTCGACGACCGGGCCCTCGAGCTTTGGAGCGACTGAATCCAGGGCTGATCGCGCTCGGAGCCGGAGGTCAAGTCGCTCGTCACGAAGATTAGCAACCTCGCACGGCACTAGAGACACCTATGACGTGAATAATCCGCCGTCCATGCCTGGTTCGCCCGCTTTTGGCGCTATTGATGGACCGGAGATGACGTTCGGAGATGTCATGATTCGAGACGACTTGTCGCTACGAAGCGGTGGCCATCCGCGGTCGACCCACGAGCAAGAGCTGTCAGAAGTGGATGAGGCAGTTCGTGATCACAGGCAGGAGCCGATCCGGAGGGCCACGGGCATGGCTCCTGAGGACGTCTGCTTCCCCGTCCATGGTATGTCTGAACTCGGCGATGACGACACCCAACTTCAGGATCATCAGTCGTACCGGCGTCGTCGTCCTCGTCGTCGCCGCGGCCAATGGCCAGATTTGTCTGTGTTGGAGGAATGGCGACAATATGAAAAGGAGGATCGTAGCGATGAGCGACGGGTCAAGAGAATCACAGAGCCGAAGCTCATCAACGGTCGTTTGCGTCCTGTCCGTAAAGGCTGGTCTCAGACGGATGAAGAGGCGCCATACCGATTCACTTACTTCAATGAAGAATTTCAGAGCACAATTCACAGCCAGACAATCTCAGAATTGGTCCAGCCAGGAAGTGACTTTCGAGAGCTCTTCGTCCCCGATCCGCGTGTGCTGTCAGACGAGGAGAGCAGTGACACGGATGAGGAGGCTTCGCTTGACACGAAACGGAAGGGAGCCTTCACCGTCCTGGACACCGACTCCAAAATGTCCACGCGACAGCCATCCCTCGCCGACTCAAGACAAGGTGACAACATCTCACCACACAAGGATACCAGCAACTTTTCACGACGGGTGAGTCCCAGCGGCATGAAATCGCCAGAGAGCCATGCTCGTCCAGGCTCCGCAGAGCCGACAGAGAAGCCAGTCCGCCTTGGAGACCGACCTGTTTGGTGGCTCGACGTGCTATCGCCGACAGAGGCCGAGATGAGGGTCATTGCAAAGGCATTCGGCATCCATCCACTGACGGCGGAGGATATCATGCTGGAGGAAGCGCGCGAGAAGGTTGAGCTCTTCCGTCACTATTACTTCGTCAACTATCGTACTTTCGACCAGGACATAGCCAGCGACAATTATCTGGAACCTGTCAACATGTACGTGGTCGTGTTCCGCGAGGGCGTGTTGAGCTTCCATTTCTCCGTCACACCGCACCCCGCCAACGTCCGTCGACGAATACGTCAACTAAAGGATTACCTAATCCTGTCATCGGATTGGATATCGTATGCCATTATCGATGATATTACGGACGTCTTCCAGCCTTTGATCCAAACCATCGAGGACGAAGTTGACGAGATCGACGACAAGATTCTTCGTATGCACACACCAGAAAAAGATGAGGCAACGGCCCACCTACGCGATGACAGCTCCTCCTTCTTCGACTCAGGCGACATGCTTCTAAAGGTTGGCGACTGCCGCAAAAGGGTCATGAGTCTATACCGTCTGCTGGGCAACAAGGCAGATGTCATCAAGGGCTTCGCGAAGCGCTGCAACGAGGGGTGGGAGGTTGCCCCCAGGTCGGAAATCGGCCTTTACCTCGGTGACATCCAGGATCACATCGTGACCATGACGTCCAATCTGGGTCACTACGAGAAGTACGTATCAAACACCCAGTCCACTTCCCAGCATTTGTGCATTGACTGACAAGTGCGGGCAGGATCCTGGCTCGTTCCCATGGCAATTACTTGGCCCAGATCAACATCCGGATGAACGAGCGGCAAGAGCAGACGGCTGACGTGCTCGGCAAACTGACCGTTCTGGGCACCATAGTTCTGCCTATGAACATCATCACCGGCTTATGGGGTATGAATGTCTGGGTACCGGGCCAGGAATACGAAGGCGACCTGACCTGGTTTATGTGGATAACGGCCGGTCTCGTTCTTTTTGGAACTGCTTGCTATATGATTGCGAAAAGGGTATACAAAATCGTCTAAACCACAAAAGCTCCGGCGTTCTTGATATTTCCGCAGCCCGCCCGCCCCCACCACAGCATCTGCTTTGGAGCACGGTATGGCGCAACATCACATGGAGAGTTCAGTGATACCATCATATACGGAGGTGTGTCTATTTGTATAGGAACGAAAGTGATGCATATACAACATCTGGTATACTACGTATGGTGGCGAACCGGAGGGAAAGAAGAAGTGGCCCACTTTGAGGAGGCTGAGCGTACTTTGGGTAGTACCGATTGCATTGTCCGCTATGAAGCAGCCTTGAATGAACTTGAATTGAGTATTTATATAGAGTAGTCCAGCGTCGTTAGTAGCGTCTAATTGTTCTTTTTATTCGAGCTACGAGCTGTCTAGACACTTTTGCTGGCGTGCCGAGCTCAGGGCTTAAAGGAAATACTATAGGCCCTTCTCTTGCTCTTCACGCACTGTTGCAATCCGGCTATTTGTTAAAATTCAATTCGCGGATGACTTTTATTCCCCTTTAGCTATCTCGACTATGGCGACGGCTCGTGGATCATTATTGCCAGACATCTATACATAACGTGAAAGAGATTTCTCCGGCTTGTTCTCGGGTTTTGAAAGGCTTTCATCTTCGTTGAGCTGCGAACGAGGCCCTGAGTGCCATAATCTGTTGTCTTTCAGCTTCTCCGAGCATATCAATCTGAACCTGCGATAGCTCCATGACCTGTCTCATCAGAGCGTCTGCATCGGGAGCCGCGGCTGGAAGTTGGGCAACAGGGGCGCCGTATTGCGGATGGGGGATTGATGGAGGCGGCGCGTACGGCATACCCGCGACCGGAGGAGTGTTATTTGCTGGAGTAGGATATCCGGACACTGCTGGGGGAGCAGGATAAGTGACTGGCGCTGGTGTCGGTGCCGCTGCTTGTGGCACTGGCAGGGGGGCGCTGGGGTCGACAACGGACTGGATGGCTTCGGGAGATACGAGGCCCATGAGGAGGAGGGCTTGGAATACGGCATAGGATAGCTGGGGAGCTTGTTGAAGGAGCTCGGTGGCTCGTTGCGGTTCGGTCAGAGCTAACGACTTCATTTGCGTCAAGATGTCCAGCAATTGTGAAGGTGGGAGCGTGTTGAGAGTTCGCGAGATGGCGTCTGTGCAGGTGAGTCCTGGTGGTATTTCCTTGCCGGCGGGCAGGGGCGGCAGTGAGCTTGCCGGCGTGCTATATGTGGCGGCGGCAGCGCCGTTTGTGGGATTTGACATGATCTTTCACGAAGATCAGCATTGTTGCTCAAGACGCCGAATGTGGATGATGAAGATTTAGAAGAGAAGGAGGATGTGCGCACCTGGGCAGCGTCTTCTTCTCCGCTCTTGTGTTCGTTAGAAAAGTCAACGCGTAGTTTACGGCCCATCACTTCGAAGTCGTTTAAGTTTCGGACCGCGGACGACGCACTATCTGTTTGACTCGAATGATGACGGATCAGCGAATACGCTCCTTTGTTGAGTCACCTGTTTGCGAGATCCGGCCATGTACCATACCTGTGTCTGGGTAGTCTGCGAAGCCGAAGCCTTTGGGCCTGCCAGTTTCGGAGTCGTAAACCAATCGAAATCGCTCGACTTTGCCGGCGCGAGCAAAGATTTCTGTTATTTGCTCCTCGGAGAGACCTAGATTGAGATGATGTCAGGGAGCGCAGCCGACATTGATGAAGAATAACGAGAGAAAGATGAGTCGCAAAAGAGGCTTCCGAAGCCATCAACAGTGAGGGAGCATAGTCGCACCATAAGGGATGTTGCCCACGAACACAACGCGGGATGGCGGCCTCGAAGACATGGCAAATTGGGCAGCTGTAATGGAGGCGCCCGGCTCAGAAGCAGTGGTCCAGGATCGCTAGGCAATTCAGCACGTGCAGCGCGTTGGACAGGACCAATTGCGTGGTTGAGAAGCATCACCAAGCAGAAGGAGATCGGAGTCGCGTACGGTGCTTGGGGATTCCTGATGGCGAGCGCATCGACTCGTTGGAGATGCTTCGGCAGGCACAAGACGCAAGATGAGTGACTCTTGATTCGGCCTTGCTGCCAAGCACGGCGGGTGATCGTGCAACGCGACTCGAGGTTTGACCGTTACGGAGTAATAGTTAATCAAGTGGCACTGAAGAAGGATTCATGGCGCTCGGATCCGGCGATTTGCCGGATTCAGGGCTGATGCCGTGCCCCCGCCCCTCCTTGCCCTAGCTGAGAGGCCCCTGCAGAGATGCAGAGATACCCGCAAAGCCTCCCAATGGGCTCGCTCCAACAATCGTTGTTTTGCGGGGAATTAGGGGACCTGCCGCGCCCATGCTTGATACTTGCGACGGTGGCCTCTACGCCATGTGAAACGTGCGACTCGACGTTCAAATTTGTTGCACCCTGCGCCCACCAACTCCCCTTCTTTAATATCGTGCATTATCCTACAGTATTTCCCAACAGCGCGTCAGCCTGTAGCACCTCCGTCTTACGGTCTGGTCGGCGTAATTCGGACCGCCCTCTGGAGTTCACTGTCGTTGTTTAATTGAGCCGTCCATTGGGCGTAACTCGACAGGCAGGCAGTTCGTGACCAACGGCCGCCTCGGACTCTTTGACTTGCGCCTCGAGACCAGGACGAGCTTTCGACGATGCCGGCCAAGTCGAGGTTTACACGCTTGGATGCCTTCACCAAGACGGTGGACGAGGCGCGCATCCGCACGACCAGTGGCGGCATCGTGACCATCGTGTCGCTACTCGTTGTGCTGTTTCTATCGTGGGGAGAATGGGTCGACTATCGCCGGGTTGTGGTACATCCCGAGTTGGTCGTCGACAAGAGTAGAGGTATGAGCACTTGCGCACTCATCTCGTTCACTTAGGTTGGGGGAAAAGGTTTACTGACGCAGAATATCGGGCGCAGGGGAGAGAATGGAGATACATCTCAACATAACCTTCCCGAAGATGCCTTGCGAGCTGCTAACACTCGATGTCATGGATGTGTCTGGAGAGCAGCAACATGGTATCGCACACGGCGTGAACAAAGTACGACTTCGCCCCGAATCTCAAGGTGGCGGCGTCATTGATGTCAAGTCGCTGAATCTACATGATGATGCCGCCGAGCACCTTGCTCCTTCCTACTGTGGCGATTGCTATGGCGCCACACCGCCTCTCTATGCGCGAAAAGCTGGCTGTTGCAATACGTGCGAGGAAGTGCGAGACGCTTATTCGGCTCAAGGCTGGGCTTTTGGGAGGGGTGAAGGTGTTGAGCAATGCGAAAGGGAACACTACGCTGAGAGACTCGACGAGCAGCGCCACGAGGGCTGTCGTATTGAAGGACACTTGCAGGTCAACAAGGTCGTCGGCAACTTCCACCTCGCTCCCGGGCGCAGCTTCAGCAATGGCAACTTGCACGTTCACGATCTCAAGAACTATTGGGAGACTCCCAACGGCGAACAGCACGACTTTACCCACACTATCCACCACTTGCGCTTCGGACCTCAGCTTCCTGTCACGCTCTATGGCAACATGGGCAAGAATTTGATGCCCTGGACAGACCACCATCTGAACCCTCTTGACGGATCCAAGCAGGTGACAGAAGATCCCGGCTTCAACTACATGTACTTTGTCAAGATCGTGCCGACGTCGTATCTTCGCCTGGGATGGGAAAAGAAGATCAAGAACGCTGCTGATTTTGCCGACGCCAACGCCGATGGCAGTCTCGAGACGCACCAATATTCCGTAACAAGTCACAAGCGAAGTCTTCAGGGAGGCACCGATGCGGCCGAGGGCCATGCTGAACGTCAACATTCCCAGGGCGGCATTCCTGGCGTCTTTTTCTCATATGTAAGTTTCATCGCGCGCCTGTTCAAGGCTAAGAGCTGATGTAGATTGCAGGATATTTCTCCTATGAAGGTTATCAATCGAGAAGAGCCCGCAAAGACGTTTCTGGGCTTCCTTGCGGGCCTTTGTGCCATTGTCGGCGGTACGCTGACCGTTGCTGCCGCCGTTGATCGTGGCCTATTCGAGGGGGCCTCCAGGATCAAAAAGATGCGAAGTAAGGACTTATGAGAAAAGGTTTCAAATCAGGATTCATTCATCCATATTTTCGCACTCGCGTGTGCGCATTGTATCACAACACCATACAGTGACGATTTGTCGAGCATAGGACATAGCGGTGTGTTTGTCAGATTGTTTTCTTCCTTGCAACTTCTGGGGTCTGGTGGCTCGTATTTTCGGTTGAGATTCTCGAACGGGGTTTGCCGAGATATATATTCAAAGGGGTCTGAGAGAGCGATGTGGAAAAAAAAAGGGTGAAGATGAAGAATTCGCATGGCGGTGTAGGCATAAATAAGCGGTGAAGCCGGTGCGGACTTGGGCGTTGTAGACAGTCAGGGTATTATCATATTGAATTTGTGACATTTCGGCGTATCGACCACACATTGCACGTCATTCTGCAGAGCGGACGATTCACTCGCGCGCGTCAGGGATAACAGGCAAAAGTTCAAGCTGGGACCTGTCGAATTGCGCTCGATGGTGTTGCGCACATTTCTTCAGACCACCAGTGACTTCGCGTCATCCCGATTCGTCGGCGAAATCCCGCTCGCCTTGGCAGCATTAATGCAGAATGTGAATAATGGAGCCATAGGTAGGCCAAGACGCGCTGGCAGACAGATAATCTGCTTCCGAACTATGAGCGGACCTGTTGTTTTTCATGCACACCGAGGCGGCAATGTGCACATCAGGCGAGATTCGTGCCGCGCATGGTAATAAGACTGCTTGCCGCGACATGTACCTTTTAAACAGTTTGTCTCAATGCGATATTTGCAGCATTTGCTTCAGCTTGCATAAAGGATGCAGAGATTCGTTGACTACTTTGTACGCACTGCTCAAATGAATTATCGCTGCAAGAGGGGAAAGAAGGGAAACGATGTCAAAATGTTTCATATCTTGCTCCAGAACGCCCTGATAGCGAGCGGATCAGCCCTTCCCTCCCTGTTGACCCCCTTCCTTGCCCTGGATCGCCTCGACGATCTACTAATATCTGCGAGACAAGCTGCCGAACGGATGGCTGACGGAGACACCGCGGGGGTAATCACAATCAGCTTGAACAGAACAGAACCAGCTTATGGTAGCAATGTAGCCCGTAACGGAACAAGCTGATGTCAAGGCATGATGCAGGGGCTCAGCTCGTGCCACGGCTGGGCAAGGAAACGACGATATTGGAAGAATCGAGGCAAAGTCAGCCCGATATAGCAACCGTCACAGGCTGATGCCGTATTGTGAGCACAAGATCATTGTCACATGTGGCTAGCGTACATGTACAGAGTAAGGCGCGTTTGCATGGTGAGTCGCCAGGGATATCAATCAAGGGAATATTAGGCTGAAAAATGTCCATCGTGACTGAGCGGCAGGAAGCAACGTTTTAGAAAAAATGGAGTCGCAGGGGCCTGAAGGCGAGAGCGTCCTTCCGCTTGGGAAAACAAGCATCCACCAAGAGAAGTGGATCGCGACGCAGTTAACAGCAATAGACGAGAATAGCATGCATATTTCTCCATGCTAGACTTACCCATAGCGATGCCTCACATTGTCGGTCCCTGCGAACCGCTCGTCGTATCATTCATTGTACGCTCTCAAGCGACGACAGCCAATGAGCCCTAGCCATCGAAGAGTCGATGGGCCTGTATGAAGGGCCGGGTGTGAAAAAGAAATGAGAAAGGCATAATGACGCTGTTGGCGAAATTATTATTCCACAGGGACCTACTCCTGCTACGTCGTACGACCCTTGGGAACTGCCCGACCTGCAGTCGAACCCTGCCGGCCATGCACCCCAGAGCAGAAGTACTGTCCCAGTTCAGTCAAAAGTGGGGCTTGTCGGGCCTGTGCGTCCTGTGCTGTTGGGCAGAGGCGACGGCAGCCCCTGGCCAGGAATGGTAGAGAAGGGAGGAGGAGGCCCATGGAGAATTACGGAGCCAGGAGGCCGTACACGTGTGGTCCCATGCGTTGGGGCAATGGACAGCGTCTGGTGCCTCTGCTCAACATCTCTGTTGTTTCCGTAAGTGCTCCACGCTGTGGGCGAAATAGTGACAAGTGCACCACTTGATGCCTTTGTTCATTGTTCATCATATGGCCCCCGTCAAAGGTCGTTCCTGAGCGAGAAGGTAAGCGGCCATCTCGTCCCATGTCGGCATTGCGTGCATCATCCCGTCCCTTTTCGTCCTCCCCCCTCTCCCAGTCCCCCCTTCTTCCCGTCCCCCCCATCCACCGATGCAACACCAAACGTTCGACGACCACGAGCACTGTCCTTGATCGCACCTGGGTCACCAGGAGGCTGAAACTCGCTCGCTCTTTTACCATTCGGCGCTCGCTAAAGCCGACTATCCTCCACGGCCTGTACGGATCACTAAATGCCCAGTGCTAGGTCTATCAGCTTGCGCCTCACGTTGCTGGGCGACGTTCGGCGTTCGTCTTAATTGGCCTGCAGAACCTCACATTCACGACACACGCCCCCGGCAAAAGACGCTGGTTTCTCGTGTCCGGCACAGTCGTCTTCTCGACGCCACAGACCGATTCGTTCTCGCCGTCTTTTCGCTCACTCACGTTGACAGCCTTCTTTCACAGCCGCGCATTTTACCCCTTTCACCCGCTGCGGCCCGCGCCCACCTACTTCCACCTCTTGCGGCAATCTGCTACACAGCAGTCGATCATTACGCGCAATCAACGCAATTCGCTTGGATCTGTGCAAAATTTCTCCCGGCAGATCACCTTCATCTTGTGGCGCGCCTTTCTACAGCCTCTACAATTTCGCCCTACTCTCCGAAGTCTTCAGCGCTTGACAGAGACTAGCCAGGCTCTCTTGATGGTTGCCTACGGCGCGAAACAACGAAGGACGGCTCACTACATCATCGAACAATCGTCTAGTAGCGCTCAAAACCTGGCTCGACATCCGATCTCGACGAAAACGTCTCTGCCGATCGGATAGACAACCAAGCCTAGCATTGTAGCCTCTCCATGCGATACCAGAGCACCGTTCAATGGTGCTCGACTATGCAATCATGTCAAAACGACCAGATCTGCTCGAATTTCGAGCCGACTCGCAATGTTCGACCGCATCGACGAGTTCGAAAGGTCTGCGATCACCACGAATGCACATCGCTGGTGAGGCGCCACCAGAACTGTCGCCCTTGGATGCCTTCGCCTTGCAAAGTCGTCTTTTAGCGAAACAACTACAGGAAAGCAACAGGAGCGGGAACAGAGTGAGCAGGTTGCCGCCTCTTACTGTCGAATCCCCACTGGTAGTGCAGGGCCGATCAGACTACTTCCGCTCCTTATCAGCAGAATCCCCTGTCGATGCCGAATTTCCAGAGTCTCCCTCGGGGCTGGGTCTCAAGACTGAAGTGGAGGATGCGTTTCCTGACGACCGGCGGCCAAAATCGATGCACCCGCGAGTGAGTCGAATACCGCCAACTCCCGACGCCGATGTACCTCATCTACCTGAGTTTCTGGCCAACAGGCCACGGGGCAAGGAAACGAGCCCCGCTCGGAATGAGCACGATTATTTGGAAAATAGTCGGAGACAATCCCCTTCACCGTCGCAAAGCGAGACTCAGTCAATATACGATAGGGCTTTCGAAATATCCTCTGCGAAAAACGAGAACGCCCTTCGCGCAGCGTCCCCACGACAAGGACATACCTTCCATGACTTGGGTCTCGTACCGCCCCCTTCAGTCTTTCCCAAACGCTCCTCGAGCCCACTGGCATCGTCCATCACGGAGGAAGATGAAATGTCCAGCAAACTAGCATCCTCTACCTCACCTCTTCCGGCAGCATCTCCTTCTTTTGGCCAAGCTGCATATTCGGCGTCATCACCAGCAATGAGCTCCCCATACAAGAGATCACCTTCTGTAGCGTCGGACTCTTCTGCGTTTCGACGCCCCTCACTGAATTTTTCACGCCCACTGAGCAGATCCAGCACACCTGGACTCGACTTGCCCACACGACAGACTTCGTCTGACAGTCATCCTTCCTTCATCTTAGCAGATGACGCGGCTCAAACACCTGTCAGTATGCATAGCGAAACATTCGTTGATCAGCAAATGGACGACAGTAGGAACGGCGCGCCTTCGTATATCTACTCGAAATACTCGCTGCCCAGGGGCAAATCAATCCAGCGGCTCGAGTCCAATGATGTTAAGGACTCTCATCATTGGGCACAGTCTAATCTACCGCAGAGCAACGCGCATCGGTATCCTGCTGGCGCGCCTCCATCGCCGCCGACTCGACCGTCAAGCTCGTCTGCCAAATTTGCATCAGATGACGCGATGAGCACTACGAGCGACTCGACTCGACCGTCAATAGACGCTCCGAAACTGAGCCTTGAAAGCTCGAGATTGGGTGACTCGGGACCCTCTTCTTCTTTCAGGCAACCGTCAGAAGATGTGTCTAGAGGCCGGACTCTCATGTCTTCACTACACGAATCGGGCCGTGGGCGTCCGCCCACGTCTGCTACAAGCGATTCGGCCAGCACAGTCCGGCCACCTCCTACGAGTCGATCATATACGACAGCGGTGTCTGAAATGTCAGCGGAGGAGCATCTGGCCAAGGGCATCGAGTGTCATGAACAGGGTGCATTGAACAAGTCAACTTACCATCTCCGGCTGGCTGCGAAACAGAACAGTCCAACCGCTATGCTCCTATATGCTTTGGCATGCCGGCATGGCTGGGGTATGCGGGCAAACCAGCGAGAGGGAGTCGAATGGCTACGAAAGGCCGCAGAATACGCGAGCATCGAGATTGCCGACGACGAAGATCAAGTCAAGGAAGGACGTGCAATCCCGGCGAATGTCCTGGAAAGGAGAGCCCGGAAGGCGCAGTTCGCTTTAAGTATCTACGAACTTGGAGTATCTCATATGAACGGATGGGGCATCGAACAGGACAGATCCCTTGCTTTGCGGTGTTTTGAAATCGCAGGGAGTAAGTTATACAAAACGAGACCCTTTTTCTCGCGGCTCAGATGGGCTAATTTTCCAAACAGCCTGGGGCGACGTTGATGCTCTTGCAGAGGCTGGCTTCTGCTACGCTCAAGGTATCGGCTGCAAAAAGAATCTCAAGAAGAGCGCCAAGTTCTACCGCATGGCTGAGGCCAAAGGGATGAGCATGGTGGGGAACAGCTGGTTTGTTGCTCGAAAAGCTGGTATTCCTTGCGGCCGCTTGCTAATCATCTCCTTTAGGATACATAAGGCCAAATATGACGAAGACGAGCAGCCATCGCCTAACAAAGGCAAGAAGAAGGCCCGGAGCAAATCCCGCACCCGAGCAATCTTCGGCATGAAGTCTTGATGATGGGCACACAGCACGAGAATCTGAAACCGCAAATTTCTCATGACCTTGACGAACACAGTATCTTTTAAGCATACACAGCAGAGCTGCTTTTGTTCTTCCTTTCACTCTTATTCTCCCTCAAATTACACTATCGATCTCTTCTCCTTGATTGCTTCATCACGGAGACAAAGCTGCATGAGACTGCAACTTTGCGTGTCTCCATTACCATGAGCTCTGTCGAGGAATATTTGTTGTCTTGCCACGATTCATCCTTTTGTTCTATCCTGGTTCGACCTGTTGATGTAACACAACATGTCCGAACTGGAGAGCATAACGAGCCATTTTATAAGATGCAGTTGTGGCGCACAGAGTTACAATACGTGAGAACAAACACCAGAAGCCACCTAACCTCGTCAATTCAATTGTGAAGGACGTTGCGTGTTGCATTACGTTCACGATTGCGCTAGAATGCGGACTAATGGACGATTATTTTGAGCCATGAGTTGGGCAAATTCGGGAGGCTTTTTCTGAGCTGCTTTCCCCCTTATTACTTTCCGCTTCTTCCTTTCATTACTCTCTCTTCTTTCCTTTCCTTTCCCCTCCTTTCCTTTCCTTTCTGATGCAACGTCACATTGCCTTTCCTTTTGACTACTCACTCAGCTGAGATTGAAAGCCCATCTTGGTGTTGGACGGCCGACGGCGAAATGCGTCGAAGTTGGATGACGGGATCAACGCTGTTGTGTCAATCAGTTCAAAATTTAGCTAGGATTAGTCGCCCACCTCATTCGACTTGGGCATAAGTGCAGGCTCCTCGCATTGGCTGAAAATTCAGCCAAAACGACCAGGTCTGTCTAGTGCATCATGTGATGTCAAGCTATTTATTGATCTTGGGGCAACCGCAAACCTAGTGTATGGAAAAAGGATACAAGTAGATGTTCAAGTGTCCACGTCCATCTTGTCTCCCTCCAACGGCACCTCCTGCACACTGACAAATCGTCCAATGTCGTTCTTCTTGATAATCTTCTCATTGAGAACGGCCGTTGTACCCTTAGGGTATGCGTAGCTCTGCAGCTTGGCGTTCTTCTCGTTGGGCTTGATGAAATTCCTCAAAAGTGTCGTCTTGTCTTTGGTGATGACGGCAACATCCACATTGGAGCCGGATCCCAAATCATTGAAGACACCGGCCAAAATGGCGTCGCTGCACAGCTTCACGGCATCTTCTTGCGTCGAATTGGGTTTCCACTGCGTCTCGAACACGCTCATGGCGGCCAAACTACCGCTGCCCATGGTTACGTAAGGTAACTTGTCCGTACTGCCGTGGGCGTGAACGGTGAAGAGATGGGTCCCAGTGGGATCACAACCCGCGACGACGAGATACGCGCCGATGTAGCCTTGATAGCGAAAGAGATGTTGCTTGAGGAGAGTCATACAGGTGACGACGCGCGGCTTCCGGCCGGTGGATAGCGAGTGCAGCTCGAGCTGTGACGAGATGAGGGCGGTGGTGAACTCTGTGTCGGCGGCTGTACCGGCTCCGGCACACCAGATCTGAGGTGAGATGTAATGCAGCTTCTCGCAGTTCTTGTCGGCGACGATTGGCCCTGATGTGGCTCGAGTATCGGCTGCGATCTATGAAAGATGGGTGTGAACAAGGTGCGTTTCGCCGATCAGCGATGGCCACTTCAAGAGAGCTTATGTCTTGCCCTTCTCGGCAGACGGAATTGTCTTTTTAGGAGGATACGTACGACTACGCCACCATCGAATATGCATCCGACGATGGTTGTGCCGGTGCTCGTGGCCTTGGGGAGAGGCACGCCCTTGGCATGTAGTGCCGCATTGCGGTTGTAGTTTGAAAAGTCAAGACCCGGCATGGTGAGAAGTGGTCGTCTGCTGTGCAGGTCAAGGCTCGAAATCGCCGCGCTGATTGACAATGTCCGGGAAATGGTGTATCACCCGTAAGTAAGCGAGCGAAGGCGTCTTTTGCTGGCCTCAAACGGGACGGTTGACGCTTGCGACGTGTGAAGCAGAGGGAGACTACCTGGATGACGAGGTCAGGAGCTGCCTTGCACACCACCTACCTTAGGCGGATGCAGCTTGCGCCAGGGAGCGACAGCCCTCTGTGCACGAACACCCGGCCTAGCGCCTGAAAGCCCCTCTCATTGGTCAAATGCCCGCTGAGCGGACAGCCTTGGAGTAACGCACTGTCACGTGGTGGGTATTCGACCAGTGCCTGGCCAAGCTCTCCCAAAAACAGGTGGAATGGAGCTGGTCACAGCTGAAGCCTCAGTAATATCTGGCTGGGCTCACCACAGCGGATCGCGCTTTCTTTCTGCCTCATGAAGTCCCTACATGTCGAAGGCGCTTCTACTGGGTCATTCCGAAATTTGTATAGAGCCGTCATAAGTCAGCTTCGGACCTAGCATCGTTACTCTGTCCTTGCTTGCAAATGCGCGATGAGCCGCTGGCCTTGCATATTCCACAAGACACCTTTGTGCTCAAAATTCTGTGTTATTGGACAAAGCCGCTGGTGTGCGCATTCCTCACACGATTTTGCTGTTTTTGTGTCTAGATTTCTGTCTCACACCCTTCGAATATGTTTGGTAATACAGGTGTCGCGGCCTCGGCAGGACCTGACCTGGAAACGATCCAGACAGAGGTGAGCTGCACTTGAACCTAATCGGATTTCACCGATGATGCCCTTTACCGATGAATCTTGCTTGAAACTCTTCCTTCGGAAGGGGAGGGAGAGATTGTTTCTGACTGATCTAAATTTGCCGTAGGCTCTTGGCTTCCTTCCCTTGGCTGGCGAAGCAAAAGTGCGCCTCACCTCTCCATGGCCTGCGGCGACCCCTCAAACAGCTTCTCTTCTGAGCGTTGCCTCTCGCAAAGGGCTCGTCGCTGCTGCAGGTCCTGACGAGATCATCCTTGCTACGACCGAATCTGTTCGAAATTGTTTCAATACAGCGAAACAAGGCGATACCGAGGTCCGAAGCTTTGCGCCTCAGCTCAAGATCCCTGCACCAACACGCATATCACACTTGGCGTTTACCGCTGACGAGGAGTTCCTGATTTTGTCGGCAGAGTCGGGCGGTGGCCTTGCCGTGTATGCGGTGCAGAGTCTCCTCCAAGGGTCTACGAGTACAGCTTTTGAACTATCTACGAATGGCGAGTCCCTTCGACTACTAGCTCCCAACCCGACGGCCGAGAAGGCAGAGCTGTGCGCAGTCATTACAACAAATGGCAATCTATACATGGCCAATTTAAAAGAGCGCAAACTAAGCAATGCACTCAGGAGTCAAGTCAGCTGTTTAAGTTGGAGTGTGAAGGGAAAGCAGCTTTGTGCGGGCATGGGAAACGGCACTATTGCGCAAATGACTCCTGAAGGCGAAGGCAAAGGAGAAATCCCTCAACCACCCGTCTCTGGAGGCTGTTACGGTGAGAGCTGGCGTCTCATATCAATGTGCTGTATGCTCAATGATTTGCTGATATCCTGGCGAAGTGTCGTCACTACTATGGTTGGAGAACAACCTCTTTCTAGCCATTTACACAGCATCCAACGAGCCGACTTCTGCCTATCACATCGTTTCCCGTCAAACGCCGTCGACTTTCACATTTCGAAGACTGACAGATCCTGTTGAGGCATTCGGCATCGACAAAGCCCCGCACAACGCGATTTTGAGATTAAAGGACTTTCTTGACCTTCAAGATCTTTTGATTATCTCATCCACCGCCTCTACAGAGGTTGGGGTCTTGACCAGATGCAAATCTCCATTGGCCCTCGACAAACCAGCCGAAGCGATCACAAATGTCTTCACTACGACTGAATTTCTGGAAGACACGAGGCGTCCAACCCTGCCGATGACTGAGACCATGGATGACTCAGTGGCCGTTGGCGTGGCCCTGGACCTCTCGAGCAAGGACAAGGTGCAGAAGCCGATACCATCGGACGAAGAACTCGATCAATCTCCTGGTCCGCTTCCAGGCTTCTGGGTTCTTACACACGAGGGTGTTCTCTGCGCCTGGTGGCTAGTGTACAACGATGCAGTCAAAAAAGGTCAAACCTATCCGGGATTGTCGGTTATGGACGGCATAACAGTGTCCGCTACATCAACACCGTTGCAAAGCGCTTCTGCGAACCCTGCTCTTACTTTCACGGCCCCTGGCGCTTCCGCCTTTGGCTCATCGACAACTCCCTCCTCGACTACTACATTTGGAGCTCCTTCACAAATGGGCCAACAAGCTTCGTCGTGGGCAACAACTGCGACCCCGCCGGCCGCAGCCGGTGGAGGTGTGCCCGGATCCGGCACCTTTGGCAGCTCACCGTCCGGGCAAAGCTCAACTTTTGGCAAACCTAACGCTCTGGGGTTTGGACAGTCATCACAACTTGGTATGAGGACCTCTCCTTGGTCATCAGCAGCAGGTTCCAAGCCTGCCTTTGGTCAGACAGGGTTTTCTAGCTTCGCTGGCAGCAACAACAGCCAAAGTCCTTTTGGTTCTTCCGCATCGAATACCTCAGCCGCCGCACCTGCCACCTCGGGAGGCGGCGCCTTTTCAGCCTTCTCCTCTAAGAGTGGCTTCGCATCACTGAATGCTAACGGCAGCAGTCCATCGAGTGGCTTTGGAAGCGGGACCAAGTTTGGTGCCGCTCCTTTTGGAGCAACTGGCAATGTAACTGCCAACTCCGACCCATCGGAGACCAGCGTCTTCTCCAATCAACATGACAAACCCAGTAGTGCCTTCGGATCAGCACCATTCAAGTTGGAGTCGTCCTTTAAGCCCGATCCATCTCAGGCAACAGGAAAAGAGCATGATGCTGGATCTTCCGGTCCATCTATGTTCTCGAGCAATTTTGGATCCGCTCTGGGCGATGCGGCGAATGAGGGAGCAAGGTCTTCGCCGGCCACCAGAGATGAGGACATGAACCTGGCCGAGTCTACCGAAGATACTTCCCGGAACGCACCGCAATCCGTCTTCACCGCACAGCAAGCTGAAGAATCTACCACGCCGACATCGACGCCTGTACCACCAAGATTTGGACCGATCTCGACAACGTCGGGCACCTCTCTTTTCGGGCAGCCGACGAAGACGGAAACACCTTCGAGCGGCTTGTTTGGCTCGTCGAATGGCTCTTCGAGAGATATTCCCAAGTCTGCCTCGACTACTCTGTTCGGGCCCGGCACAGTCACGGACTCAACATCGGCAGGTGGGAAATCTCAGGGCGAACAGCAGAGCAGCGCCCTTCCGCCCGAAACAACGAGTAAAGCTGCTTTGTCTATAGGCGATTCTCTGTCATCTTCAGCAGTGTCTCATCAGTCACAACTTGTTGATGCAACAAGCACGCCTGAGAGGGCCAGTTCGATTGACTTTTCGACAGAATTGACGACGCCGAAGCCCCAGTTCAATTTGACAGACACTACAACTCCATCAGATTCCGCGCGGACCGAAAAACCTGCTGCAAAGGTGAGGATTTCTGGCGACACAGTGGAGAAGGAACCACAGACATCTGCAGACGTGTCGCAGCTTTCACAATTCGCAAAGGAGACAACGGCTGATGCAGGACCTCAGCAGGCTAACCTGACGAGGACCGAGGCACCATCGACAATCGAGGACGCACCTCTTCCGCCCGACTTTGTCCTCCCTAGGGGTTCCACGTCACAGGCACAGAGCGTGCCGGTGCTCCCTGAGACTGCGGAGGACGAGAGTGACCTTGGTGCCGATGATGTCTCTGAAGGTAGTGGAGTGGATGTTGCCAAAGATCTTAGCCCAAGTACCGGTGGCCTCGACGCCACGCCGGGTTATACTCCCCATAGTTCGTTCGGCGGTTTGACAGGAACGTCTTCAACCACTGCGGGACCTGCTGATGGTTCTCGTTCCCTATTTGGTGAAATCAATCGCAATGTTCCTTTTTTCCCAAAGCCTGGCCAGGTCAGCCCTAATTCGCCGAGTCCCATTCGCGGCGCGGTCCCTCGAAGACTCGCCAGGTCTGATGCGGCTAGGTCGGTCAGCGCACCTGGAATGGCATCGAGAATTCTAGGCCCAAGATCATCGCACGTACAGCCCGGCGGCTCTATCATCAGCAGCAGAGAGGGGCAAGCCCCCACTGAAGACTCTTTCATCACTCAACACAGACGCATGCGAGAGCGACAGGAGGCTGAGGAAATAAGGCCCTTGGTTGACGAAGCAGACGAAGAGGTTCAGAGGATTCTTGCGTCCGATGTGCAAGGCACCTTGGAGCTGGCTGAATTTATCGCCCACTCTAACGTTGTTCCGCCAGCGAAAGATAGCGTTCCTGCTCAGGTGGAAGCTGTGTACCGTGACATCAACTCCATGATCGATACGCTAGGCTTGAACGCACGCACCGTCAAGGCATTCATCAAAGGTCACAAGGAACGACCTGCACCAAATGGGCGCAGCAAGCATGATCTCGAGGTACCCGATGACTGGGTGCTCTGTGAAATTGACGAATTGGGCGAAGTGCTGGATACTGAACTGCACGCAGACCTCGAAGATGGACGAGTGCAAGATTTGGAGGCCAAAATGGAAGTCTGCCAGGAATTGTCGCGAGATATGCAACGACTCCGGGCTAAGCAAGAAGACTTGAGGCGAGCAATCATGGCTTCAATGGACCCTACCAATCAAGCCGAATACGCGCGTTCGCTGCCCCTCAGTTCTGAACAAGCTGCTCAGCAGAGCGAGCTGCGACGAGAATATGCCAGGTTCACAGATCTCTTAACAGAGGCTGAAAATGCGTTGATTGTACTCAAAACGAGGATTGCCGCCGTCGCCGCGTCTGGCCCATCGAGTAGAGGCAGCAACAGTGTCCCGACAGTGGAAGCTGTGCTTCGCACAATTTCCAAAATGACTTCAATGGTCGAGAAACGAAGCGGAGATGTTGACGTCTTGGAGACGCAGCTGCGGAAGATGAAGCTGGGGTCGGCGAGCCGCGAAAATTCACCCATGATGACACCTCAGATGAGGAGAA
Source organism: Aschersonia sp. MBC 735 (assembly GCA_030783925.1). Taxonomy (NCBI): domain Eukaryota; kingdom Fungi; phylum Ascomycota; class Sordariomycetes; order Hypocreales; family Clavicipitaceae; genus Aschersonia; species Aschersonia sp. MBC 735. The sequence continues at coordinate 59,866 of JARJRV010000276.1, read as the reverse complement.
GCATGGTGAGGCAATTGTCACCAGACCTCACACCGTCTCGCAATCCGCGTCACAGTCTCACTTTGTCATCGAGTATTACATCTCTTGGTGGCTCATCCAGAAATACGCCACCACGAAAGAAGCTGAGTGGTTTCAGCAAAGAGGAGAAAGGTGATCTCATGGCGAAAAGGGCGGGTCGGCAGGCGGTCTTGTCCAAACTGAAGGAAAATGTAAGGAAAAGAGGGGTCAACGTTTGGAACATGGAAGACATTGAATAGGACCATCGGTTTCGACCACGTTGGACAGGCGTACGGGAAGAAGTAGCCATCCAGCAGCCTAGCTACGAAAGTTTGAGCAATCCGTGGAGGCAATCTTGAGGTTTATTAGTATTGTGAGACGTCGACAGGCGCAGAGCTAGGCACGAGTTGAGTTTCGCGGGGGTGTGTGGGTCTCTGCATGCGGCCATGGGGAATTTCTAGCACATCTTTTTTTTTTCCCGCATCTTCGACCAAGCCACACATCATCGCCATGAGACATCCCCAACTTATAAGGGTACTCGACATCTGCGCATCGTCTGCAAAGTAGACACCCAGCCAGCCTCGTTAATGACCAGATATGGCCCCAACTCAGAGGCCTCACTGGCGCGAACCGCCTAGCACAGAAGAGTTGGAGCGCCGCAATGTAAGTTGCTGGTATTTCTCCTTGCCGTGTCTATCATGTTTCTACCTCATCTTCCTTTCGAGAGAGCAAAGCAATGGAGCAAGCGAAAAAGCTGATGTCCGCCTGCGCGCGAACACAAAAGACTGTTGGAATCAATCGCGAGACCGTGACCGATGGTGTCTCAGTCGATTTCCCAGGCCACTATCCCGGCGAAGATTTGGCGTACAACCTCGACCGCTTCAGCGACGGCTTTTTTGTCAATTTTCATTCCAACGAGGCGCGCAATGCCTCATTCTCGCTTGTCGGCCTGGATGCTTCACTTGCGAACGCCTTCCGGCGCATACTGATCGCCGAGATACCGACACTGGCCATCGAAAACGTCTTCATCGAGAATAATACTTCTGTCATCCAGGATGAGGTCCTGGCGCACAGATTGGGCCTGATTCCCTTTGATGGCGGTCGCGACGGCCTACTCAACTTTCTGAAGTGGCACAAAAAGCCTGCGCCGGGGGAAGATCCGTATGCGAGCTGCTTCGACTGGAATACGGTCAAGCTGGAACTCAATGTCACCTGCACTGAGAACCCGGATGCGGCGCCCGGTGAGACGGACCCTCTTAAGGCTTACAAGAATGCGCACGTCTACGCGAGAGACATCGTATTCGTACCCACGGGGAAGCAAGTCGACTACTTCAGCGGCGAGAACGCCATCACTCCGGTGAACCCCGATATTCTCATTGCCAAGATGCGCCCGCGGCAGACCATCAACCTGTCCATGCACATGCACAAAGGCATCGGAGCGGATCATGCCAAGTTTTCGCCTGTAGCCACGGCTTCTTATCGACTGATGCCCACTATCAAGATCCTCAAACCAATCCTGGGTGCTGATGCGGAGAAGTTCGCGAGGTGCTTTCCGCAGGGCGTCATTGAGCTCGAAAAAGTTACATCTAAGGAAGCACGGCAGGCGGGCAGCGGATACGAGGGCCACGCCGGCAAGATGAAGGCTGTTGTGAGGGATCCCATGAAGGACACCGTGAGCAGGGAGTGCCTGCGGCATGCCGAATTCGAGGGCAGAGTGAAGCTGGGCCGGCGGAGGGATCACTTCATCTTTTCGATCGAGAGCACCGGACAGTGGGATAGCGACGAGCTTTTCCTCGAATCGGTCAAGCATTTGAAGATGAAGTGTAAGAAGCTGGAGCAGCAGGTTATAAATATGGCGAGATGACATGACGGCCAACACGATGGTGCATACCGGAGGCAAGTTGCTTCGGAGTCTGCACATCACATCCATCTGCACGCTTGCAAGTAAGTCGAAGAGCTTACATGTATATTGCCTGATACAACTTTTGCAGAGAAAAAAAGATGATACCATGACGCGGCTTCATTTCTCAATGTTTTTTCGGTTCACGGAGGGTACTTCTAGGAGCGACAAAATAATCTTGTTTTCACGTGGCCATAAGCCGAAGGAGTCAGAAGACGGGGTTGACGTTGTGTGTCTGGTAGATTGCTTCAAGGGTAGCTCCTGTACATCTCTCATTCTGCCCTGGGATTGCATCGCCTAGGCTTGAATCTTCACGGGCGTCTCTATTGACTCGGTAGCCTGTGCATATAGACAATATCTTCTGCACATATCTATCTTCTATATTCGACCTTGTCCCAAGCTCACCAGTCATCGCGTCTCGTTGTCATTCTCATCTTCATGCGAGCGTGATATGGATGACAGTATGTACGCATGTCCGTTGCGATGGTGCCTGTTAAGCGGGCCATCGCTTGCTGTTCACACACGAATAGGGCACGGCATGTAGCCCTCGGGATGAATGTGAGCTTCTATTGAAGTCAGAGAACTTCACAGAAAGCTATCTGGATATATGCAGGGAAGCCGTGACGCAGGAAGATGCCGCGACGTTGAAGTCACCCGCTTCTCTGGCGTCAGCCGCGAGGAAATCCTATCAAAGGGGCTTGCTGAACTTCAAGTAAAAATTGAACTCGAGTGGAAATGCCGGATCTGTCACAACCACCTGTTGTCCGTCTACCAGTTCAAGCTCCAAAATTGTCTTTGCAAGATTAGGCCTAGTCTGTTCTTCTAGCCCGGGCGGGAATTGCATGTACAAAGTCTTGCCCTCGGCGCGGATAGATGGTTTCTTGAGTTGCGCTTCGGGACGCGTGGCGAAAGACTCAACAAGATCCAGGAGAGTGAGATTAGGATCGACGAGCAGTGGACGGGCTTGCCTTCCGCACACAGGACAGTCGTCCTTTTTCTCGTGCTTAAAAGTGTAGGTGTAGATGCTGTCATTGCCCGAATACATCATGTAATTGTTGTCAAACCCTAAACAAGGGCCTGAATTCGTGGCTATCTTAAAAGCTTCATTGCAGCAGGCAGCTGCAATGATGGCATTGGTAGAGGCAATGGCTGGAATGATGTTTTTGATGGTGCCCTGGGTCAGGGAATAGGTGACGCCTGAAATACCGAATTCCTGAGCGCGGGTCAATGCCTTTTGATATAGCCAAGTGACGTGTGCAGGCTCGTCCTTGTCGAGGTTGGGGAAGGGCTTCTCGTCTTCCCAAGCGATGACATGGGCCCATTCGATGCAGTGCTCCGGCTGGCGCGGGATGGTGGCGATGGTGCACAGAGGCACGGCTTTTCTGGGCGCGTGCATGTCGAGCTGACACTCGATGCAGGACGTAATAGAGGGCAGGATGACCCGAGCCTGGCCTTTGAAGCCCTCAGTGCCGCCGTCGATCAAGGGTTTGATGGCATCGGGATCGTCTTCCGACTCCTCAGCTATCGAGACCAGCATGGCGTTGATCCATCTTCGCGCCTCGATGGAATCAAGCCCACAGACGACGAGCTGAAATTGCCGGTAGAAGGTGTCGTCGAAATCTTGGATCCTGTTGTTGTGAGCTGTGATGGACACGCCCTTGACCCTTGACTGGACGAATCTGGCCGCTACTTCGGCCTTGCTTTTGCCCACGTCTGAGGCGCGGAACAAAAACTGCCTGTTGAGGTTTGAAATGTCGATGGTGTCTAGGCAGATGAGGCACTTGAATCAGTCGTCTGCTGAATTTGTGTCTGGTTCTCTGATGAAGAAAGACGAAGATGAGCTACGCACCCATATCGATGACATGAATATCTCTAAACTTGGACATGGCTAGGTTTTTGAGCATTTCACAGCCCAGACCCCCCGCGCCTCTTTGCCCATGGAGAGAAGCGTGAGCGGAAAAGCATGCGTAAGGGCAGGCGAAGAAACGTACATAACTCTATGACGTTCAATGTATCAGCCGTCGTCGTCAAGAGGAAGATGCTCATGTGTGCCGCAGCATGCCGACTCACAATATCTTGAACTTCTCAAATTGCGCAAGCGAGTCTTCGGACGTGGCTCCTGAATCGGAGAAGGGCCCCGGAGTGCGCCGTATGTGATCCAGATATTTCCTGTCAGCCTCGTCAGCAATGACAGGTCGATGCCAAGTCCTCGGCGACTGAGGTGATTCAAGTTGTTCCATTACCATCTTGCCACTTCGTCGACAGAACGAGTGGCGGGTCCAACGCCCATGTTTTTTTTTTTTTCCCCAGTCCCTGTTTTATTTTCCCCTTGCCTCAATGGCCCTTGTCTCCTCTGTCCACCTCTTTATAAAGGCCCTCGTCGCGTGGTTGGGTGGGAGTAGTCGTTGTTGCCCTCACCGAAGTACTCATGAAGACGTCGGTGGTTGGGTACCGCTGCTTAGTGCCAGACGCATGTGGGGTAGCCAGCCAGCCGGCTTGCACACATCCATCTCCCCCGCAAGAAGCGATTCGACATGCTTCATGCACTAGCACAGTCCTCATGATGACCACTTTGAGTCGGACATCTACGGCAATCAAATCGCCAGGAAAATGGACGGCCTGCTCATCCCGGTCGAAACACGATACATTCGGGGTTCTCAAAACCAGCAAGCTGCACTGGCTCCCGAGTCGCCCAGCGTTCCTACCACAGTTGATTCCCCGGACGACGTGCTCTCCATCCTCGGACATCAGCCTGACTACACAGCGCTGACTTCCGTTCTCAATTATCTCACTGCTGAGACGGCCTCTTCAAAATTCAACCTCCATGCCCCTACGCCCAAAAGCGCGGCCATAACTATGACCTTGGTCACGGAAACTGCGCCAAACTACTGGACCTTGCTGCGGGAAGACTTGTCTTCCTCCTCCACGCTGGAATCTGAGGCAGACCGTCTCATCAGATGCTTACAGAGTCTCGCAGGGATAAACGCCATTCTAACACAGATCAACAGCTTGATTGATGCGCCAAAGAGTTGGATACGAGAGGGCAAAAGACCCGACGTCGGGCCCCATCTTGCTATCTTCTTGGATCTGTTGGCTGCGGTGCTTCAGGGGACGGGCTCGATACGCCAGATTTGGCAGTCTGTCGTGGCCGGTGTAGCTGACGCGACTTCCAAGAAAATCCAGTCTGGGAGCTTGGTCAGGGTCATCACAAACGGGAAGATTTGTTCCCTTTGTGCACAAGCTGCCGACACCATCGGCAAAGACCACATCCCAGTCAAGGCGAAGTGGCTCACAGAAGGCGCCGAGTTCAGCAAGTGGGCTGCGCAGAATGTCGCAGCTTGGGCCCAAAATCAATCTGACGTGGGCTCTGAGCATCAAATCATCTCTGAACTCTTCTACAGATGCTTCTCGCTGGGTTACACTGGTAAGTCCCGACCGGGAAGATAGTAGCAATGCCCGACTAATGCGGCTTCAGACATTTTTTTGGATAATGTCATCCACGAGCTTCTGCTGTCGTCAGAACCGCAGCCCAAGATTTTCGCCAAAGTATGTCTCGGCAAACCGCAGCTGACCACCAGAGTCATCTTCTCTTTGTTAAGCCATCTCGCGAGGAGGTTCCTTGATGACTTGAAGCTTGAAAACTCCAGCTCAAATGAAAAGGTATCAGCGGTGGCAGGCATGATCGAGCTTGTTGTACAGGACGATCAGAGTCTTTTAACACAACTCATGAACTGGTGCTGCACTTCGGCCGGCACTGGCACTGGCATGGGTAACGGCATCGGCATTCGACGTGCTGTCGTTGCTGTCCTAGGTCGAGACAAAGATCTCATCGCGTCCACACTTGAGAAAAGCCTGACAGAATTCGGCGACCCGATGTACATAAAGCATGTCGCAATCTTGCAGCAAGAAGGTCAGTGAAAGTAGTGGCCCCTGCGTCTGATGTATATCCTGTATCTACTTTGAAAGCTGATGATTGCTGCAGCCCATGCTCAAATCATACTCCTGAGCGCTGGATACCTGGCGAGGCTGTCTGCTTATAAAATTCAGTCGATGCTACGCTTGCCAACATATCTAAGAACTGTGTCGAATCGAATCGCTTCCCCCAATGCCAGAGCCCGCTTCCTGGGTATGAGCGTGGGTGAAGGCTTGGCATCGCTGCGAGACCGCAATGCCAAGCAACTCGATTTTGACATGGAGGATATGAAAACACCAGAAGCACAATGGTTCAAAAATCTGATCGATGTGTCCGACCAATCGGGACCAACGGAGTCGCTTCTGTCTTCCTCAGCGCAAACGGAATCGGCTATGAAGACGGCAGCATCGTCGGGCGTACCAGTGCAAGAAGCGAAGGAAAGACCGAAACCTCAAAGGACTGTCAGGCGACCTGTGCCAAGGGCAATCATTGAAGAAATCAATTCATCAGATGATGAGGATAAAGATGATGCTTTCGAGGTCATGGCGAAAACATCTGACGCCGAGGACTCGGATGAAGACGCAACGTTAGCTCAGCGGAACAAACTGCAGCCACCAGTCTATATTCGAGATCTCATCGCATACCTGCGTGACTCGGAATCCTACGACAAACAGAAATTGGGGCTCCAGACCGCTCCCGCACTGATTCGTCGCAAGGCCAATTATGGCGACGAGGTCATATCACATGCCGAAGAGCTCGCGCGTCTTCTGGTTGGTCTGCAAAACAACTTCGATTTGGATCAGTTCGAGGATCTACACAGTCAGGCCATGATTGCCCTCGTCGTAGCACAGCCCACGGACATGGGACCATGGTTCGCACGCACTTTCTTCGAGGGCGACTACTCCCTGTCCCAGAGGACGGCGGTCCTCGTCACGCTGGGCTTGTCGGCCAGAGAGTTGGCTGGCTTCGATAAGTCCGAATTTCAGTCGGCAGCTGAATTTCCATCGAAGCGCCTGCCGTCGGAAATGGAACGATTCTACCTCGAGAAGCCATTAAGAGATGACGGCGCCCAAACGCAGAAACTCAGAGCCCTCCCACCCAACGCTCTTGATCGAATCGCCAAGTCGCTCACCTCGTCATTCTTGGATCCCATCGTCGTCGAGGCCGCCGACGCAGCTACCGGCCCAGACATGCTCAAGCTAGAGACCTACAAGGCACGATACAAGTCCCAAAACAAGCAGCTCAAGCCGCGTGTGCGAGCCATTCCCAACACGACCGCCGCCACCCTTTGTAATCATTTCTTCTCCCCCCTGACGGCACACTTCCAATTCGCTCTGCGCTCACCCAAGCCTGTTGTGCTGAATCCGGCCATGCTTGCGCTGTACCTGCAGACACTGGGGATCATAGTCAACGCAGCCGGCCCATCCACTCTATCGCTGCCGCAGATGACGTCGGAACTTTGGCAACTTTTGCTGCGGACAAGAATCCATGTTGTCGGTCATGTGAGCGCCATGAAGGGCTGGCTTGTGGCCATGTCCGCCCTGCTGCACGTCAATGAGAATAACATGCCACGGCTGTGCGAGGAGCAGGGACGTGAGATTGTAGAGTCGAGAGAGTGGGTGTCGGCTGTCTTTGGGCAGATAAGGGGTGACGACAACGGCGAGGAGAATGACGTCAAAGCGCTGGCAGCTGGCGTCTTGATCAGCCTGAACGAGGCTATTGAGAAATATGAAACCATCTTGGTAGGAGACTTGATAGGCTTGACCCGACTTGACGGAGACTGAGGCCGGGGCTGAGCTAGTTTGAAAAGCCTGACGATGCAAAAGTGCACTGGTTCTCTTTTCGCGACGGTCATATGTGATGATTCGTTATCTTACATTCAAACTATCTGCAACCCAGGCATCCAGTGCTTGTCTGCAGCAGCCTGAGGCCGTCCCCGGTCAAAAATGAATGTGTATGTGTACATGTACCTAATATATCGAGTAGATATTCAGAACAGCCCTTCACTTCTGTACGAGCGCGCCATCGTGTCAACGACTCATCCGCCATGACCCGTTCATGGATGCTCTCCTGACCTCATTTTGGCGCTGCCAGCAAAAAATCCCCCAAACTCCCCACCAGCCCCCCGGTCGCTGAATGCTCGTGTCCTTTCCTTTCCTCCTTTTCCCTATGACAATCCATTTCCGTCCATGACAGCCTCAAGTCGCGTGCCATCATTCCGACGCACTGGCAGACTGGTCAAGTAAGCGTTGGCGTGGCTGAGATGATCACTGAGGCTCATGGCCAGTCGACGCAGCTCCTGCTTGACATCCTCCGCTGATGTCTGGCCCTGCATCACCGGCGGAGCTGGCGCAATAGGCATGGGGGGCAGCCAGGAGGAATCTGAATACATGCTCTGAGACCGGCTCGAGTTATTGTTTGGTGGCTGAGGCATTGCATCTTGAAACGAGGACGGGAAGGTGGAAACGTTTGGTCCTGCCGTTTGTTGCGGAGTCATATCCTCGGGGTCCATGTCTACGAATTCGCTGAGGGAATATGGTCGCGAATCTGCATAGTTTTGCTGGCTCCGAGAGCTTGCCTCTTCATGTGCTGCCTGCTCATTCTCGGGTGATTGATCGGGGAAGCTACCCAGCGTGTTGGAGAACTCTGAGTCATCCGATACGTAGATGGATGGCTCGCGCATTGTCGTGGGCATCACGTAAAGAGAAGCGTGTCTTTCCAGCTCGAAGGGGTTCGCCCCGCCAACTTCGGAGCCATTGATGGAGGCGACGTCTGAATGCGACGTCGACGGACGGGTGATGTCCGTCACTGAGTCGGCGAAGCTCATGTCGAGATCGATTAGACTTCCGACGGACGCCCGATTGTCCATGGTGCTGACACTTGGTGGAGCTAAATCGCTGAACGCCATGGACGTGTGGTACGGCTCGGTTGGATGGTGCATTAGCGGGGGCCTTGACGACCCTGGCGTTGAGCCATCGCCGGGCAGGGGGAATCGAAAGACTTCTGCGTCTGCCGAAGCTGGCGGAGGCATCGTGGGGAACTTCCAATCCTGGGTCCGTCGGTTGTTGCTGCTGCTCATGTCGGCGGGATCACTCAAGGGCGGCCTTGCAATTGAGCCGTCAGCAGAGTTGTGATCAATAGACATACGGCTATCACCAGCTCTTATGGTCGCAACATCGACGAATCGAGACATGTCGCCTCCATTGAGGGACGCATCTAAGTCGATCAGAGATTCTCGCAGATTGGGAGGCACAGCCGAAACATCTCGCAGTGGCAGATCGGATGCCGGAGCGGGTGCCGGGCCTGGCATTTGTCTGCCGTAATACACTCTCGAGTTGTCTTCGTAATTTGTCATGGTATTGGGGTCGAAGATCTTTTCGAGCGGTGCCTTGACCGACGGCAACTGCGGCGGCGGTCTCCGTCTCGACTTGCCCTTGGGAGGCTTCGATGTTTCCTCGAAAGATGGCTGACCAAAGTCGACGTCGTCGCCGTAGACATCAAATACATCCTGGGCGCCCCCGTTGTCTAGGACTTGCTGATCAAAGGCCGAGGTAGTGCTGAAGTTCCATTCGTTATTGTCCAAGGAGGTGGAGGACAGATCAGACAAGCCCTGGGCGCCCCCTGCAGAAAAGAGTGACCGTCGGTCCCCGCCTTGAGCCTCCCATAACTTGAAGGCTCGAACGAGGTGTGCTAGTGACGTGGTGGGGAAGGCCTCATCGGTATTGAATATGTATTTGTGGCGCTGTACCTCCTCAATGGTAGGCCGCTTCGCCCTATCTTGCTGCATGCAGTAAGCAGCAAGGTCTTTCAGGCCGGGCGAATACCGATCACCCTCAAGCCGAGGCGTGTGCTGCTTCAGATGAGCGCCCAGTCGAGTGAAATCGATATTTTCCGTGACGTTGGGTGGCAAGCCCGAGGCGACCTCGTAGATTAGGGAGCCAAAGGCCCATATGTCAACTTCGGTACCGTATGATGCTGACTGGTCGAAGAGCTCCGGTGCCATCCAATGCGGAGTGCCTATAAAAGTTGTGCGTTTGTCAAACTTGGTATCGATGACGCCGGCGACGCCGAAATCGCAAAGCTGAACATGACCTTCCTCGGTTATCAGAACGTTTGCGCACTTGATGTCACGATGAATGATGCCCTGGCCATGAACCCATCGCAAAGCCTCGGCGACCTCGCGCAGAATAGGGATGATCCATTTTTCCTGAAGACCGCCAGGAGCCGTTGGGCGCATCAGAGTCGCGACGCTGCCACCGGCGCAGTATTCGGTAATCATCCACATGGACTGGCAGACGGGGAGGGCTTCGATGACATGGTTGATGTTCTTGGCGCCAGTTTCGCTCAGCAACTGTAGGGCATTGATCTCTTTGAGCAGGTCGCTGTACGTGTCGGAGAGCTTCGGGTTCAGCGTATCGCTCTCTTCTATATCGATGATCTTGACGGCGACAAGCTGGCCGGTGGTCTGTGACGTGGCCTTGTAGACGCGACCAAAGCTTCCCTTACCGATGAGCTCGGACAGTTGGTAACGAGGAATTTCCTTTCCAGACTTGGAGCAGGCCTCCACCACAGCCTTTTGCATCTTCTTGGCATCCTCGAAGGCCTTTTGGCGTGTTATTGAGGCAGACTGCCATTGCGGCAGGAGCGCCGCCATGATGACGGCGTGGGCGAGGCTGTCTGATGGTGGTGCGGCTGGCAAAGGCGTGACTCGTTCAAACTGGTTTGGGGATCGTGAAATAGCATGCTATGCTTGTCGATGCGTTGTTGGAAAGATGTTGTACACATGCTCGGCCTCGCAACCCAACGCAGTGTCGATTTGCGCAAGAAAGGATGGAGGACGACGGCGCATCGAATGAGTGCATAAAGTAAACTGCCTCTTGACCCCGGAGTGGGTGGGTACCTCCACCTGGTACGGGACCGTCAATGAGGTACCTTAGGCTGGCCAAACACCCGTCTAAAGTCAAGTGACTAGGCACTTTGGCAGTGACCTACGACCTACAGGCTACCGGACCGCGAAAAGGGAAGGGCGCTAGGGACAGCAAGGGGAAGGAGAAGGGGAAGGGGCAGGGGAAGGGGCTGGGGAGGAAATGGGGATGGAGATGGAGAAGGATGAGCAGGAAGCCGCCGACAGGTGAAACTTCCCGTTTCGACGACGGGTGGGGGGGTTGGAGCTGTAACGCTGCCACGCTGGGCAGCTGTTTGAGGGCCCACAGCCCGGACGCGGCGAGCACGGTGAATGGCCGGAGGGACTTTGCGGAGGACGGGCTCTGCACCAGCGAGGCCCGATAGAAGGTGGACCACGGTGCGAATGAATATCTATGTATCAACCCGAGCAGAACAAATCTGCCGCTCCTCATGAGCCTTGTCGCATAGCATCAATAATCAAGCCATGTGTTCTTGTCCATTGGGCCTCACAGCCGCCTTTGATAGTAGACATGAGCAGGCGGGAGCAACTAATGACCACCTCCTCAATCAACTCGTGTCCCTGGCCGTCAGATCTTGCCTCAATGGTCCACACCGTCTCCAAGAGGGTGTTTAGAGGACTCCGTATCCTCATGTAGACTCCTTTCTGGACATTGGTGAATTCGTACGTGCTCACCACGTCCGAATCCCACAAGCCTGCCGGCAGTGCCTGGATCCTGTCCGTGACTTTGTAGCTTTTCGGAGGAGCGACAACCGTCAGACCGCGGTCGGGAGGAAGCTCAGGAGCCGGGTCCGATGATGTGTCCAGAGGTTCATACGTGACCAAGTGAGCTCCGAACTTGATGAAGGGGACGTGTGCATGGAAGAGCTCGATGCCTTTGGCCGGGTCCGCATCTTGGGGCAGAGCCGTGACATGCTTCATAGTTTGGACCGCCGTCAGGAAGGCTTGAGGGGTCAGGTTTTAGTACGGGCGCTTGGTCAGGCAGGAAGGACATGGACACGGAATGCTGCTCACAAGGCATGTTGCTGGATTGACAGAGCAAGTTGTCGACGATAACGACTGGTCTTCAGGATCAAGCCTTGGTGCCTAATCGCGGGGAGGTGGCCACGAGTTTTATACGTTCCGGCCGTCATCTGTGCGTGCTCCTCGACTCCAACCAATCCATCCTAAATGCTGACTGCAGAAAGGATGTGCTCCTTCATTACAGCTGGCAGTGACCTGATAGGCGCCCTGGACGCCTGGAGCCAACCACTGTCCGTAGCACTTTACTAAACTAAGTACCTACTTACTTACCTAGTACTTGAGTATGGGAGTACGGATACAAGTACTTCAGTACCTCCCCTACCTACTTCAAGGACTCTGTGTGACACTCTGTGGAATGGCGTTCCGCCAGGCACGGAGTACAGCATACGTCACTGTGCGCCCAATTCAACGCCCCAGACAGCCTCGAATGCACAGCACAACTTGCAACTATGGGAATATGCCACTGGAGGAAAGAAAGGAAAATGCAAACCCCAGTTCAGCCCGTGCAAGTCCTGCAAATTCCCGCATGCAGGTTCCGTCCCTGCAGGGTCGATCATTCGCCACGGGGTCCAAATAGATCCAGTCCTTAGTCTTTCATGTGACCTCGCGTCCACCCCGCGTAGTCCCACCATCGCGACTCGTCACATTGATTGGCCAGCGAGTCCACCTCCCGCGGCGGACCTTGGCATCCGTTTTCACTTGTGCAGCGATCATTCACCTTGTCACCTCGAAGTCGCCTCATTCGTCTTGCAAGTCTCTCAACGTCACGAAACCATCGTCTGTGTGATGAGATCGCTCGCGCCATCAGAAAATTGTTGCAGCATCTCCGTTCGGCCCTGAGCCCTGAGGATGTGGTCTCGCTAGAAATTCGCCACCATGGTAGCGACCGCCAAATCCAGTCGAACACTCACACCTCGAAAGCCGGCGACGGCTACTACACTCAGTAAGAGACCGGCAAAACCCAATGCCAGCATTCTGAGCTTCTTCCCAAAGACACAGCGACCCGAGGACTCTCTCTTTGTCGGCGCAGGTTGCGCTCCAGTCGACGACATTTATAGCCGCAATGACGAGGGTCGCTTCGAGGGGTCGACATTACCTAGTAAGAAGAGGAAGGTTGACTACGACAGTGCTCCTTTGCAACACGCCGATATTGCAGAATCGCTGCATCATAAGGCCACGGAGCCTGCCCAAGCATCTGTGGGCTGTACCAAGATACCCAAACTTCGGCTGAACATGCCATTTATCATTGATTCAGAGAGCGAGGAAGAAGAGGGAGAAGAAAGTCATGGAAGTCCAAGACGGTCTGTCTCGCCAGGGGTCGAAAAAGCCTCGGGACAGCTGCGCAGCACCAAGTCAGAAGATACACATCCAGACCAGATAAGAGACCCCAATTATACCGTACAATCCCCGAGCACCGACTTGCCCTCAGTCCATTTCGGAGACTCTTTCGGGGATGGCGTTGCCGAAGACTTCGATCATTTCAGTGCGACGGATGAAGTGGATTTAGATGAATTCGAGGGCGAGGAAATGCGGGAGAGATTGTTCATGCAGGAACAAGCTTTACTAGAGGCCGAGGAAGCGGGTGTACTACTGACCCAAGATCTCGGACAAGACTCCTTCCGCCATGACGATGCAACACAGACATGTCCCATTTGCAACGCAAGCCTTGAGCACGTTTCCATGGATGAAGCTACTCGACATGTCAATTCATGCTTGGACGGAGATCCCATTCCGCTGTTCGAAATCGACAAAGACGCAGCGCTGCCAGTCGAAGTTGACTCTGCCGACTTGAGCAAACGCTTCGCACGCGCTGCCGTCCCAAGACCTGGTCAGGTCATTCCTTTTGAGCTGGATGACGATAATAAAAACGCGGGCCAGTCGGCGTTTTCGAAACTCATGTCGAGCAAGGCTGAGGACTCTGCATGGGCCGCCGCTGCAGCCGCCGAGAACGCCTCAAGGGGCCGGCCAGCTTACGAGAGAACTTGTCCATTCTACAAGATCATTCCGGGGTTCAACATCTGCGTGGATGCCTTTCGCTACGGTGCCGTCAAGGGATGCGAAGCGTACTTCCTCAGTCACTTTCATAGTGACCATTATATAGGGCTGACGGCCAACTGGACACATGGCCCAATTTACTGCAGCAAGGTGACGGGGAGTTTGGTGAAGCAGCAATTGAGAACCGCCGCGAAATGGGTGGTGGAACTCGACTTTGACAAAGCGTACGACGTCCCGGGAACCGGCGGTGCGACAGTCACAATGATACCTGCCAATCACTGCCCAGGCAGTTCATTGTTCCTCTTCCAGAAGCCTGCAGAGAAAAACACCAACAGGCGCGGCAGGCGCATCCTCCACTGCGGTGACTTTCGAGCATGCCCAGCGCACGTAACGCATCCGCTTTTGAGGCCTAATGTGGAGGACTCGGTCACAGGCAGACTTAAACAGCAGGTGATTGATATCTGCTATCTCGACACCACATATCTCAATCCAAGGTACTCTTTTCCACCACAGAAAGATGTCATCCGCGCCTGTGCCGACCTGTGCGCCTCAACGTCACCTGATCCCAACTGCAAGGACGATCTATGGGAAAAGAGCGCGAAGGAAGACAACACACCAGCCGTAAGCAATTATTTCAAGAGCGAAAAGCATGCTGACACGGAGGCCGATGACAAAGCTGCTGCATCCGGCCAGCGGCTACTCGTCGTGTGCGGCACGTATTCCATTGGAAAGGAACGCATCTGTGTTGCCATCGCCAAAGCCCTGAATACCAAGATCTTTGCTGTCAAAGGCAAAATGAGGATTTGCCAGCAGCTCGATGACCCGGAGCTCGCCGCTCTGTTGACAACGGATCCTAAAGAGGCACAGGTGCACATGCAGTCTTTGATGGAGATCCGTGCGGAAACCCTGCAGGAGTACCTCAATGGATACAAGCCCTACTTTAGCCGTATCATTGGATTTCGACCCACGGGTTGGACGTTCAGGCCGCCAAGCGGCAAACAGATTACAGCAAATACGTCCCCGTCTAGTATCGCCACTCCACAGATTCTACATGGCAAGGGCTGGCGGACGAGATTTGCCTACAAGGATTTTGTTGCACAAAGGGGCAGCACCAAGGAAGCCATGTGCTTTGGCGTTCCGTACTCAGAGCACAGCAGCTTCAGGGAATTGGCCTTATTCATCATGAGCCTGCGAATAGAAAAAGTCATACCTACGGTCAATATAGGCAGCGAGCAATCAAGGAAACGGATGAAGTCATGGCTAGACCGGTGGGCGTTTGAAAGGAGACGGGGCGGACTCTTGCGGCCCCTGGTCGAAGGACAAGATGATCCTCAGGACACGAAGACGCAACTCTGGGATGACAAGTCAACGAATGGAGGCGGTGTATGGTGGTGAGCAAAAAATACTAGATCCAGCGACGAAGCAGTTGCACGGTTGTTCATGACTCGGAAAGAGCCTCACTCTTTGCACGGCTGCGAATGCTGTTCAGGTTTTAGATGAGTTTGGAAATACTCTTCTTGGGGGAAGGATAGACGGCTTCAATAAGTGAGGGACGAGCATATTGAATACATCAAACTCCATCTCCGTTCCCTTAAATCCATGGAATTTGCATTGTTTCAAATTCAAGGATGCACGCCGCTTGTGAGGCTGCGCTGGACAGACAGTACGCGTGACAAATTCGTGCTCAATCCATCTGAAACGGGTAACCCAGGTGCTTGAGGAATCATCTGGAATACAGTAATCTAGCGAACCAAGAACGACCTCCCAACTTCAACACACCGGATAACGGCTCAAATAAGAATACAAGGCTCGGCTGCGCCCATTTAATCCTTTGAGTCCGGGAGCCCAACCTGCATGTAATGCGAGCGTCCTCGATCATGTAGCCTCGCGAGCAATATATTGTGAAGCGCAAGACGCACAAACGCAGCACGTCATACTGCTTGCTACAGCACAAGCGCAACGCAGGTTGGCTCGTGTATTCGAGGAAGTGACTTGACCTCTCAAACACACGTGGTCATTGTTGACTTCTCCTCTCCGCAATTACTTCGCCTTGGCTTGTTGAGCAGCAGCCTCTGTGACCGAAAGCCGTCAGCACGTTTCCTCCCCTGTCGTTTCCAATCATCTCAATTTGAGCCACTTCCGCAGCACTCACCTCTTCTCGTCGCGTCCTCCAACAACTGCGTGTCCACCGAAGCAGCAGGCAAATGGACATACCGCACCACCGAGCCCCGAATGAAGACGTTTTTGACCGAGCTCTACGCTCAGTGTCAGCCGGCCCCCCCGGTGGCAGCACCTCGCGCACTCACCAGATGCGGATACTTGAGCTCCTCCACCACAGAAATATCATCCAGCTTGATGTTGAGGTACTGGTCTACGCTCTTCAGCGTGCCTTTGATCTGGATGTCATTTTTGAGCTCCACCGTCACTTCTTGGTCGATGAGCGTCTTGAAGAAACTGCATCGGGGCGTGGAAAAAGTCAGCACCTGGGTCTTCCCACGTTGAGTGAGATGCATGGCACAGGAGGGAACACGCCTGACCTGAAGAAAAGCATGACTGAGGCGCGACTGACGAGCGATCGGCTCCGTCCCCTTCAAGTCTCTTGCTCGGTTCGTTTCCTGACCTCACAATGATTTTGAATAGAACTTTCCTAGGCCCTTTGATAGCTGAACGACAGCGACAAACATATGACTGGTTCATCTACCGGACTTTCTCTCGAGCGATGGCTTTCACTTGCTCGTGGGGCATTTTCACTTCGGGTCCCCGTCACGTGATTTGAACCGTCTCCTTCAGCATCCTGAGGTCGATTGCACAGTTGGCTGATTGCATGAAAATTCAGACCCTTTTTATGTGATGCTTGGGCTACCAAATTTGGCCTATATCGCACTGAGATGAACAACTAAACTACGTCCATAAAGCCGCGTTTCTTGGCGCTTCTCTCCGGGGCATCGTCGTCCCAGGTATCGTCCACGTACTGCTTGATGCTTCTATCACGTATTTGAAGGTCTGCCACCTTCAGCGCTGCAAGGTTGTATCCCATCCCATCCTTCTCTCTCTTGAGTACTGTTTTCAGTTTGATCCTAATCTCGTCCATCATGGCCTTCATGGTCCGACTTGCCACAATTTCCTTGTGATGTGTCTTGATCATATAGAAGAGAATGCGGCACGTGAGAACAATGTTCATCGATCGTGCAGCGAAAATGTTGAGAAAAGTAAAGAGAAGTGGAATCGTTGCAAACGGGAGCACGAGTAGCGCATCGTGTAAAGCGGATGCTTTGATGCGTTGCAAGACCGACATGACGTGCGCTTCAGCCGTGATGTCGCCCAAAGCAAGGAAGACGGGATTACGCTGCGGCGGCGGCGCGTGCGGATTAGAGAGCTTCGCTTCGTTGTACTCTTTCATGAGGTTAAGATCAGCCATGCCCATTTCAAGCGCCTCTTGTATCCTTTCTCCGGCCATCAACGTCTCTGTTGTTTGCTTTGTCGCCGCGGCCACTTCTCCATTTTCGTCCTCTGCGTCAATGTCTTTCTCCAAAGAGGCTGTCAACGTGCTTTCGTACAATTCTTCCATCTCTCTTTCGCGCTCTTCTTCGAGAAAGATCTGCTCATCAGTCTCCTCCCATAATCGAATGCTTTTATCGTGGCTGGCGCTGACCAGAAAATTCCCACTCCGACTTATCGCTATGGTCCAGATCTCCCCATGGTGGCCGTCGAGTCTCTGGATTTGCTCGAACTTGTCACCGTCCCAATATCGTATCGTTCTGTCCTTGCTGCTGCTGAAAAAATGATGACCATTGCCGTCCGAGTTGTGTGGTACGAACGCCACCTGGAGTATACTATCTTGATGACCGAATAAAGCTTTGTGACAGTCCCCAAAATCCAAACCCCAAACACGGATATGCTTATCTGCTGAACTTGTCACAATCAATTTGCTGTCGTACGAAATATCCATGCTCAAGACTGGAAGCTTATGGCCGTAAAGGTTGAGATAGAGTTTCAGAGAGTCAACGAAGAAGACCTTGACCGTATTATCCAATAGTGCGACAGCTAGCAATTTGGCGTCAGGAGAGAATTTCAAGCTCAATATGTCGTCAGAGACTTTGAGCATCTTGCATTGAACGAGCTTGAGTTTCGGCATCGTTCGCTTCGTACCAAGGACTTCCTCCTGAACAATTTTGAATTCCCAAAATTTCGCCGTCTTATCCGCGCTACCTGTAACGACAGATTTGCCATCTGGATGAACGCTGAGGCTCCAAATGGCTCCTCCATGTGCTTCGACAGTATCGAGCAGCGTTGCAGAGGCGACATCGAAGAGCTGAAGCTCCCCCTTTTTGGTGCCAACCACGACGACTTTGTCGCCAGGCAGAAAAGCACAACAGAGCGCGTAGCCGCATTCAAAAGTTCGAATGCATGTTTGAGTCCTGATGTTCCAGATCTTCAACGATCCATTAGCTGCGGAGGCGAGCATCTTGTCATCGGAACTGAGGGTCAGCGCTCTAATGTCAGCGCGATGGCCTGGAAGGTCAACTGCAAGTGATCGAGCATAATCCGGGACATCGTCTTTTCGATCTGCTTTAGACTTGTCGGGAATGCTAAAGCACTCAATCTGATTGTTCGTGGCAGACACAAGCAGCTGCAAATTTTTTTGATGACCAGATATTGCCCAATCGATTGATCGAACTTTGCCGCCAGTCCTTACAATCAGGTACGTGACGAAAACATCGGATACGTCTGCCTGAGAAACATCCAAGGCGTTCTCGTCACCATTCTCGTTGTCGATCTCGTCCACTGTAGACTGAATGTTGCTGTTCCTTTGCTTTGCTCTTCGTCTTTGCCTCTTGCGCGCGAGACTTTTGCGAATCTCAATCTCAGATTTGATCTTCCAGATCTCAACGCTTTTCTCCCGGCCATGTACAGCAAAGTAGTCCTTTTGCGGATGAAAAAGTACCTCAATTGCGTGGTCTTTGCTCTGTCTGTGGAGTATTCCTCGATCATGAAGGTAATGAGTAACGGCCGAGGACTCCACACGACGAGAATCTTTTGCTAGACTTCCAATGTCTAAAGACCAAACTCGGAGTTCTCCGTCGTTTCCAGCTGTAATACATCCGGTAAGGTCAGGACATACACCTAAAGCCCAGCACTCACCGTTTGTTTGGGCAACATGTGTTTCGATACAGTGTCGAGATGAAAGGTCCCATAACTTGAGTAATGAATCTTTGCCAGTGGTCAATAAGAACCCCTCTCCAGCATTTTCGTCATCAAGGAGCATTTCCTGGGATCCTTCTTCATTCTGAAGTTGGGCCTCGGGTTCGACAAATCGTAGTCCAGTAACCTGGTCTTTGTGTCCCCGAAGCTTACATTGACCAACTTCAGCCACAAGATCCCAAATGATCACATCTGTGTCTTTTGAAGCACTGGCGAGTCGGACACCAGACTTATCGAACGCCAACTGTGTTACAGCAGACTTATGTCCGTTGAAGTGAACAACTACCGTGGAAATCTTACTATCCCACAGTCTGATGCTGCCATCTTCGTAACCCACAGCATACATATCTTTGTCCGTTCCGCTTTGCGCGATCACAGTCACTAGAATTGAGCATCGATCATCGCGCCATCGACTGATAAGTTCCCCCTTCTTCACATTCCAACAGAGAACTTCTTCGTTTGCGGCGACGACGACTTGTCCTGCTCCAGTACTGGTTCCATCTTTCGCCGTCCATATTATATTGGAAGTGTTGGTCGTCACAACGCCAAAAGACTGGATATGCTCGTACTTCCTGCCTCTCAAGTCAGTTGGTAGACTTGGGAAATAAACAGTAGAAAAGTAGCACTTACAGATATGACTTCACCATGACGGCTGCAGGAAAGTGCTAGGCACGACTGCCGCTCTCCTCCCAAAAGATCTCAAATAAAATCCACGAGGTAAGCTGTAAGTACCGTTTTCGCAAACGAACTTCCATGGCCTTTTTTTTTTCTGGCCGGCTTATCGATAGCCATATCATTTATGGCTAGTTTAGTCGGGCATAAGCCGTGTGTCACGTGCTTAAGCCCCTCCAACATGGTTGCGTGTCCCGCAGCAGACAGCCCCACTATCGTCATGAAGGGCGCTTGATGAAATTAGACAGCTCTAGCACATAGCAAGATTACATTGCGAAAATGCTTCTTCTCGACTATCAGAATGTGTTGATTCAATCAATACTTTCTGAAAAATTCTCCGGGTTCGACGCGCTCACCTATTCAAACAGCAAATGAGACGCTAATTCAAGTTTTCCTAGAGCCCCTCCTGCTTCCATTGATCAGACCATCTCCGATTTCGACGGCGTGACTTTCCACATCTCAACACCCGAGACAAGAACCAAAATACTTCTTTCGATTGGTATACGATGCTTTCCTGATCTCGTTCAAAATGGTGCCGAACAGGTGTTGCAGAGGGAATACGGGCAATATGTCACATCGGCGGAGCCAGGATTTGACTTCTCTGTGCTCATTGACTTGGAACAATTACCAGCCGCCAAAGGTCATAGATTCTCAACCTTCTAAGGTGTATTTGGAGACTGACGTAGCAACAGAGGAACGGGACGCTTTGGCGTTGAAGTTCGCCCTGCTGAAGCGGAATGCCATGGCTGCACCTTTCGAGCAGGCTTACCAGGAGCACTACGAGTTGAAAGAGCAGGCGTCAAAGTTCACTTCCGAAGAAGCGCCCCAAGGCGTACGAGAAGGTGGACAAGTGAAAGCTATACGATATCGAGAAGAAGAAGCAATATACGTCAAGGCCAGTCACGACCGTGTGACCGTCATCTTCAGCACCATCTTTCGGGAAGAGACAGATAGAGTGTTCGGAAGAGTGTTCATCCAGGAGTTTGTGGATGCACGTCGGAGAGCCATTCAGAACGCTCCTCAAGTTCTGTTCCGCAACGATCCACCTCTGGAGCTACAAGGAGTCTCTGGCGTAAGAAACAATGGTACTGGCGAAATTGGATATGTCACGTTTGGTACGGAGTGGATTGTTCGCCCCCTGGATTGCGACTCAGCTGATCATGGACGTATGCAGTACTGTTTCCGAGACACCTCACTCCTCAACGAATGCCCGTGGTCATTTCGCACATACAAACATTTCGCGATTACTTCCACTATCACATAAAGGCCTCAAAGGCCTATATTCATTCACGAATGCGGAAGAGGACAGCAGATTTTCTCCAAGGTAGGTAGCACATTCCAGAGCTAAGTTTACGGTGACTGACGTGACTTTAGTGCTGCGCCGTGCTCGGCCGGACAGCGAGGAAAAGGAGAGAAAGACCGCCAGTGGCCGGTCCTTCAAGGTTCAGGGCTGACGGTGACGGGGTTAACGGGATTGTTGAGCCGCTGCTTTCTCCAGACTGCTCTTTGCGACGCGTGGTCAATAGTGTCTGCGGGGAGGCGTCTAGGAAGGTCAATGGGAATGATGATGAGTTTGCCACGCAAATAAAATTCCAAGTGATCGTGCACGAGCTTCGAAGGTGAGATATGTGCACTGAGATGGCCTTCCATTGCGGTGCGCGAAGTTTTCCACTGCTCGAAGAGGGCACATTTACTTCCTAATGGACTGATGTTGTTGGCCCACTGCCCAGGTCTTCACGTACAAAGTGTCACCACCTTTCTTTCATTCGTGAAGACCTTATGACAGCAGGCAATGACTCCTGAGATGGAGAGCGTAGATGTGAGTGGATATCAGCTCCTCTTCTCCGCGCTTAGTCATTATACCCCATGCTGGAGGAAGCCAAATGCGACTTCGACATAACACGACAAGTCGGCCTCCGGGTCACAAGAACGATGGTATGGCCTTTTGGAGGGCAAGGCTCAAAAAAAGACGCCCAGAATGAAAATAAAACACAGGGGCGCCCTCTCACATGGTCTGAGTCTCTGAAGCGCGCAGAGGCCGATCCTCTTGGTGCGGCCAAAGAGTGGGCTCCTGTTGTCGCCTTCTCCTTGGTAGGCCTCGGTGCGCTACAGTTGTACGCAAACTATCTACGTCGAGTCCCGGGTGCAGCATTCGTCCGACCGTCATTTTTCAGAAGTCGGAGTCTGTATGGTAGGGTCACGAGCGTCGGCGACGGAGACAATTTCCACCTCTTTCACACTCCGGGCGGCAAGGCTGTCGGCTGGGGATGGTTGAGGAAAATACCTGAGACAAGAAAAGATCTTAAAGACCGAACGGTGAGATGAGATCATTGTGGGTTTCGCGTGCTGTTCTGACGATTTACAACACCAGATTTCCATTCGCATAGCCGGCATTGATGCGCCAGAGGGGGCGCACTTCGGTAGGCCAGCTCAACCATTTGCTACCGAGGCGCTCTCCTGGCTTTCCAATTACATATTACATCGAAATGTGCGGGCGTTTGTGTACAAACGGGATCAATACCAGCGAATTGTTGCCACCGTCTACGTCCGTCGATTTTTCATCCGTCGCAATGTTGGCCTCGAGATGGTTAAAAAAGGCCTCGCGACAATCTATGAGGCAAAATCTGGCGGCGAATACGGAGGTTTGAAATCTGCTTATGAAAAGGCTGAAGCGAAAGCGAAACGAAAACGAATAGGCATCTGGTCAGGCAAGGCGAGCCAATTCGAAAGCCCGAGAGAATACAAAGCACGTTACCAAGACCAGCGAGACTCAAATGAATAAACATATGCGTCTTGGCGCCTTGCTGAGAATCCTCGACATTTTTTGGGCCCAAAGTGAGCCATGCGCGCGCTGAGATGGCCGAAATGATCATTCCACAATACGTTCTGGCACTCAGGATATGGGAATGCTCTTGCCTTCGAAGCTATTTCATCGACGTGTGATACGGCGAAACAATCCTGACCATCCATGAGATCGTATGATCAACTTTCGGGAGCAAGCAATCTTGCTACACTGAGATCGACGCTCTCGGAGCTGTCGGACAGCGATTCTCCCGCGCGTGTTCTAGGACCTGTTTTGATCGCCGTAAAGCATGCCCCAGGGAAGATCGATCGAACGCCGTCAGACTGAACGTTTTCGATCAAGGTCATATGACGCCTGACAGCAGACATGGTTTCCTTGACAGAGGAGTATGGGCAATCGGCATGCTTCCGGAAGCTGGGAACCACAAGTTTGCAGAGAGTCCACGGCCTAATAATAATACGTTGACATTCACTTACTTGTTAGGACACGCTTGTGTGCAAGAGCAGGCGTCGAATCGTACACCAATTATCTAATAATAACTTTGGTTGCTCAATGAGTCTCATTTGCATCAGCAAGGACAAAACCCCGTGCTGCGAAGCCGAGTCATGTCCTAATGACAGATGTCTCCAATTGCCTGGTGTTTGAGTATTGACTCGCTTGCTCATTTCCCCATGCAAAACGTTGGCCCACATGAGCATTCATGGACCAACATGTACGAAATGCGGAGTGCTGATGTTGCAACACAATTCGGGTTTCGTCAACTGCACCTTGCATATGAAGGGCCGGTCTATGAAGAAGCGAATTTGACAGAGGCAAGAAAGGTACTTTTCAAAAGGCATGTCGCACAATGACCACACGAGCGACAGCGCTTAACTCTTATATGTGCGTGTCCACGAAGTGCTATGGACAACAGCTTTGATCTCGCCTCTTCCTGTGCCACAAAGTCATCTGCCTCGCGTAGGACTCGCGTAGGATTTGAGGGTCTCGACGGCAACCATACGAGCTCTGACGCTGAATCAGGAAAGTTGGCTATCGATGTCCCCATCTACCCCTATCTCCACTCGGGCCATGGCTGCCGCGTTTCCGTCCAATGGTACGGACAGAGTACGGAGTAGCGTGATTGACAAGGTACGCTCAGCCATTGGCTTTCTGCTTGGTCTGTCAGGCTGCAGAGTGGGTCAGAGCAATCTGTGACAATCCCTTGATTATTATGCTCGTTTGTTTCCGAAGGCGCCGAGAAGTGATTGAGCTGCGGACGAGCCATGACGTCTCAGAACGCCAGAATGGCAGAGGATGGAGCATGATATGTGTATGCCGAGTGCCTCCAGGAATTGCAGAGCTCCCAAATCTCCCGTGCGGCAGTTCTGACCACCCCGGTACTTGCGGCCTGGGGGGACGAACGCCTCTCATCCAGCATCCTCTCACTTCCTCCCGTCACTCAGGCCCCGCCTCCCCTGCCATGGGCCCTTTCATAACATCAACTCAAAGAACCTTCAGCTTATCGTGGGACAGTCCATATGTAGGTTCGGAAGAGAAAGGAAGCTGTAGAAGTCCAAGAATGTTCAGCCACTGCACTTATGAGGAATAGCACTGCCTTCCTGGGCGTCGTGCATTGGAATTATCCCTTCGGATGAGTGGGTTGGTGAATGAGTCTTACCCACTCCTGCTCACCCACCCGAGTGGCACGACGATATGAGTCCCTTGCAATCACAATTTGCTTTTTTTTCCCCATCCATGCAGCAGCCTAGTCGCACAACGGAAAGGTGTTTGCAACGCCCTTCTCGCCCTTCTCGCCCGCCTCGGTCGCCCACATTCTACCAGCTATTGCCCCTTTACGGAGAGCTGTTGCCAGAGCAAGAAGAAGAACGGAGCAAGGAGGGCGGCCACGAGGGGGGAACAAAGCAAAATCCCAACGTTTGTATATCCAGAGGGCGTCGTGGGGCAAGCCAGCCGCAGCATAGCATTTTGGTTGCCTGCACAAACCTTGGCGTAACCATGAACACGAGTTTGTCGCCCGATCCGGCGATTTCATCCAAAGGATACATGTCAAACTACAACATTACGTGGCATGACACGGACAGAGCACGGCAAAGATCAGGCTCGAAACCAATTGCTCCTGCTATTGACCGTCCCTTGTTTAAGCTAGCGTCTTCAGTGAACTGTATGAAACCCGAGACCTCTGTAGTACTTTTTGGAGGCCAGTAGTCATCACCATCCGTTAGTGCGTCGTCGGTGCACGTCCGATCGCGTTGCGCACACATTCTGCTATGGGGTGGGCAGGAATAAAAAGTAAAATTGGGAAGCAGAAGCAACGGGGAGCGAAGAGGGGGGGGGGGGGAGGATATGGGAGGATGAACGCTTGAAAGCACACATTTACATCGCATCGAATCGAATCGCATCGCATCTCATACAGAAGCTAATTGTCTGCAAGTCTGCATCGGTCTATCGCAGCCTAGCCCAGAATCACTCGAAAACGTGCTTTTCGCTTTGCATTGGGGAGTACGGAGTAAACAGAACACCGGGAAACATTTGCCTGCAATACTAGCGGGAGGGAGGCTGGGCCTCGTTGCTGCGCGTATCATTGCAGATGACCAACGCGCTAGTCTTAATCAGACCTAGTGTCCAAGCAAACTTATCCAGGAACAACAACCCAAGCAATTTCCCGCATTCTCGCTACCAACGAGTCGTCCCAACTTTCCTTTCCACTTTCAAGCTCGACTTCAGAATTCGTCAGCTGCGGCGACGCGGATTTCGCGGCAGACCTCAGTTGAGAGCGGTTGCATCACGTAACCGGCCATCTTCTCTCACTGCCATCACACTCATTTTGTTGTTTTGACTTTCTGCCGCCACGATTTCTTCTGCCGAAGGCTGTAACTCCAAGTCCACTCAGGCGTCTTTCACCTTCGAGTCGCGCCGCACTTGACAACTTTTTTCGCACCTCCGATTCCGTCATAATCTTGAAATGCTATCGATCGTATTGCAGACATTGACCTCATCTACAAACTCGCCGCCTCTATAAACCCCACGGCCGAGATACACCACCAGACTTTCATCACTCCTGGGCCTACCTGCGCAGCCGTTCGCCGGCCGTGGCGGCACGCATTTCGTCATGAGGCTGCCCTTCCATGAGAATGGCTCATGGCGACTGCCTCATTCGAAGTTTGCCACGGCTCTACTGACCTTCACGGCTCTCGTACCAATCTGTTCCGATGCTATTCACTTCGACCCAGTGCCATCTCATGGCCTCGATTTCTCCAACTTGGGGAAAATAGCAATGGTGGGCGATTACAATGGTGTCTCTCTCTACGAATACAAAGGCCAGATAGCCAAGCCCTTACCCACGAACGGCAGCCAGTCCATTTTCGCACGTTTGCCAAATGGCGCCCTGGCACCTGTCGCGTCCGCCGATGCGTCGATCCGAGCGATGTGCGTATTGGAAAACAGCGATGGCAGCACCAAGGAAGTCGTTGTTGGTGGCAACTTTACCAGCCTGGATCGAACTCAGTCAACAGCTATAGCTCTTTTCAATCCAAGTACGGCAGAAATTAAACCGCTCAAGGGCCTCCAGGGCGAAGTCAACGCGTTGTATTGCGACGATGGGCGGAAATTGGTTTATGTTGGGGGCAAGTTTCAAGCCTCAAACTCGACAAACGCCATCTCTTGGTCTGCCACGGATGGATGGATCGACTTGCCATTCGCAGGCTTCAATGGCCCCGTCAACGCCATTACCAAGACCTCAAATGGGCACATCGTCTTCGGGGGCAGCTTCTCAGCGCTCGGCAATGCCAGTGCTCCCAGTCAACCAGACAAGCAAATCATCAATCTGTCTTCTGCCAACATCACCGCCACAAATACCGCGAGCACGGTCGGCTTCAGTAACCCGAACAACGTTGTATGCTCAGCTGGCAAAGATGAAGCTGGGAGCACCTGGTTGGCCGCTGACAACGTACCTGCAACCTGGCAAGCTAAGCTTGGTTTCGGGTTCGAGCCTACAAAACTTAGGCTTTACAACACGCGTCAAAATGGCCGGGGAACTAAGACGTTCCGGTTCCTTGCGTTTCCTCTAAACGGCATCATGAACTTTACGTATGTCGATCCCTCAACAGGGAAAAACACGAGCTGCACAAGTGAGTGTCCGCTCAGCAATGACCCGAACATCAAGTTCCAAGATTTCCATTTCGTCAATCGCGTGGGCATGAATAGCTTTCAGCTAGCCATGTCAGACTGGTACGGAGCCGGAGCTGGCTTAGCTGGTGTTGAGCTATACCAAGACAGTGTTTTCGCGTATGCCGTCGCGAGTTTCAACGAACCCATCTGCAAAGGCATCCAGTTTCCGTCGTCCGTCACAAAAACTGGTCCATGGAAAGAAACGCCTTCACTGCAAAGCAACTCAGATTATCTTACAGCTCAATTGGGCACTGGTGCCAACGGTGATTCAGCATCTGTTGTGTTCTCTCCAGACATTGTGGAATCCGGAAACTACTCTATCAATGTGTACACTCCAGGATGTATGCCGGACGGCACTTGCTCAATGCGAGGCAAAGTCAACATCAGCGGTATTCTATCCAGCAACTCGGCCTTCGAAACCGTTTTGTATCAAACTAACTACTACGACAAATACGAACAAGTCTACTTTGGTTACGTTGACAAAAGCTCTGCCAACTTTAAGCCTACGGTTACATTGAAGCCGCTGGCGGGGCAGGACGTTCAATCTCTGCAAATCGTTGCTCAGAGAGTCGGATTCATCCTTACCAAGTCGACTGGCACTGTCCTGAATGGACTATTTGATTTTGACCCTAGCGACGATGGTCTGAACGCCACAGCGCTTGACAACTCTACAATCAACAAGCTTGGCTCGACGTTTGGGCGGAGCTCAGCAGTGAGATCCCTGGTCACGTCTGGTGATACACTTCTTGTCGGCGGTAATTTCTCGTCGCCTGACCACGTCAACGCAGTTGCCATTGGGGGCAGCGACGGAAAGGTGGCCTCGCTTGATGGCGGACTCAATGGTCAGGTATTTGACTTCCATCTCGAAGGCACAAAACTTTACGTTGGCGGTGGCTTCACCGCTACATCGGATAAAAAGCAAGACCTCAACTACGCGGCTGTATACGACACGAAGTCGAACACATGGAGCGCCCTTGGTGGCGGTGTCAACGGTGCCGTGACCAATGTTGTTCCCATCCAAGTCAATCTCACGTCCAACACTGTTGAGACGGCAATTGGTCTCAGCGGTTCATTTACAGAGTGCAATGCCTTTGACGGGAAGAACGCCGTGCAGACAGACGGTTTGGCTATCTGGGTCCCATCTCAACAAAACTGGTTTCAAAGTCTCGAGCAGACCTTGGCGTCATACGATGGCATGCTCACAGCTAGCGTTTTGAACCTCCCAGAAGTGGGCAGTCTCTATGCAGGTTCGTTAACATCCGCGGCGCTTCGCGCAAGCGGCGCCGTGAGGCTGAGTTCAAATGGACTTGAACGCTTTCCTTTCAAGACGGAAAAGACTTCAATGGGATCCTCCAGCTTGGTCCGTCACGAGACTGTATCCAACGATACTCTACAAGGTGTCATCGCTGGGGCTTTCTACGATGCTGATGATGCTAATATCACGGTTCTGGCCGGCCACTTTAGCGCTCAGTCTGCAAATGGCACCACCATCAACAATCTGATGATCATTGATGGCAAAGACAAGGCAAAAGTAAGCGGTCTCGGCTCGAGCCTTTCAGCCGATTCTACCTTTATGACGGTGGCTTTGCGCGGCAACGTGCTGTACGCTGGAGGCATGGTGACTGGCACCGTGAATGGAGCCCAAGTTCGCGGCCTGTTGTCTTATGATCTGTCTTCCAAATCATTTAATAGCCAGCCGGCCCCGATCTCAGGCAAGAATAGCACCGTCACCGCGATCTCTGTACAACCCGATACAAACGCGATTTTCGTCGGCGGGTCATTCGACAGAGCGGGTGCTCTCGGCTGTCAAGGTCTCTGCATTTTCAATGGAAATTCTCAGCAATGGATGCAGCCAGGTAACGGCGTGACGGGTCAAGTTTTGGCTCTCGTGTGGTCAAGCAAGACGACTCTTATCGTGGCAGGCGATTTGATCGCCAACTCAACCGAGACTCGGTACTTGGCGACTTACGATGCGAGCAAGGAAAGCTGGTCAGCATTCCCTGGGGCCGAGGCCATACCCGGACCGGTGCAAGTCATGACGCCAGCATCCGGAGACGGCAGTCAGGTCTGGATTGCCGGCAAGTCAGTCAAAAATGGTTCGGTGTATTTGATGAAGTACGACGGAAGCAAGTGGCTCAGCGCCAATGCAAACCTTCCAGCTCAGACCATCTTGAGAAGTCTTCAAGTGTTTTCTCTCACAAAAAGCCACGACAGCAATGATTTGCTGGGAGAGAACCAAGCCTTGATGATGACCGGATCCATCGTCCTCCCCGACGCGGGCATCGCCTCTGCTGCCCTTTTTGACGGTATGCGCTTCACCCCCTACGCCTTGACCACCAACTCGGGCAATGCGCCAGGCACGATAGCCAGGATCTTCACGCAAAGAGATAACTTCTTCACATCGGGTGGCAATCATATGCCACTGGTCTTCGTTGTTCTCATTGGCTTGGCCATTTCGCTCGGTCTCATACTCCTCATGGTCGTCGCTGGAATCGTGCTTGACCGGCTGCGGAAAAGGCGAGAAGGGTATACGCCGGCACCAACCTCCATGTACGACAGGGGCAGCGGTATGCAGCGGATACCACCGCACGAACTCCTGGAATCGCTAGGAAGAGGTCGACACGGCGCAACACCTCAGGTCTGATTCCACACAGGAGGACGCGTCGCGTCATGGCCCTTGCTGGTTCGATGTCGTTGAGATGCATCAGCTTCTTGCTTTGTCTTCTTTGATTTTGAGGCGTTCACTGGCGCATGTAATTGATCTCCAGACGAGACATTGATTTTTGAGCTGAGTTACATGCCGACCGTATGGCTACTCAGGCTTGCCACTTGTTACCCTCTCGTTTCTTGTCTTGTTCTCAGCGCGTCAGATCAGACGCAACCCAAACGCTTCTTGGTACTATTTGCATTTGCTCGTCATCACTTTCACGAGTTTACGACTACCGGCTAATGTTTTTTTTTTGCCATCTTCCACGCCGCTCTGGTCTATGGGCTGAGTTCAGGTCGTGCAAGATGGTGTTACCCAAGTTCCCCGATCCTTCTCATTCTATCTGTCACTTACTCTCCTACTTTTGTATCGCGTCCTTCTCCGCCCTCTCTATACCACGTGGTTATATCTGACCCGTCTCCCTCACAGTTCTTTCATCAAGTCTTATTTTCCTTCTTCCCGTCGATCAGTGTATATTTCTTCAACGCAGTCTCCGTCACAAAGACTGTGACAGTATCTATTGGAGTCCGCGAAAGGGGGCAGACCAGACAGACAAGGCTGGCGCTCGCGCGGAGAGAATCCCATAATACCACTATTTAGTTCCTGCGCATCATGTCAGAATTTTGGTCGATATCCCCAAATGTATTTAGGATTACGGCACATTAATCTGATTGCGGATTTGATGCGTTTGACGCGATGAAGCGTGCTACAGTGACTGACTCTAGAGCATACGACAACTCTGACTTCTCGTGCTGGTCCATTTAGTGTACACTTCTCGTCTGAGTCCACTGTATGCTCTAGGCCGTATAGACATGAAGGCTCACGCTTCGAGGCGCACAAATGCTCCCCATCCACCGTCTCTATGCGATCTTGGGAGGAGCCACGGCATTCTCAGTGATCAAAGATGGCCCGTACCACGACCCGCCCTGTGACATCCATCGAGGCCGTCTCGAAGTCGTCGAGTTATCTCTCGAGTCAAATCACGACTCGCACCACGACCACTATACTGGATCCATACCACGACGAAGGTCCATAGATAGCCACTTACTGCGAAAGCCCCCCCCCCCCGCCTGCTTCACTTCATGCCGACAGAACCAATTCTTTTCCTCGTATTACGCCGTGTGCGGTTCAACATCCACCGACGAGTTTCTCCTCGGGCAAGAAAAGGGCGGGGGGGTGGTCGAGTTGGCCGACGATTGGGCCGGGCGGAGAAACGACATGCACAATGATGCAACTGGCTTCCCGTGGGATAAAAGAAAGTCAGCCTCAACGACTTTTTTTGGGCGCTTCAACTCCTTTTTTCGTCTTTTGCTTGTTTTATTTTATTTTCTGATTGTTTTCGAACCGTCTGCTCAACGGGTGGGATTGGGGCGTTGTCGTACACTAACCCCCACAGGCATCAGGAGGGGGGGGCGTGCAAAATAGGTGACCAACCAGCGAGGCGGTATGTGACGTCGCCAAACGCGATGAGGTGGATCGGGGCATCCACCCCCACAGGCCGCTGAGACCCTGACGTCGGCCGCCACTGACGTCAACTTGACTCGATTCGAAAAAAGTCAACGACGAGTGTAGCGGGATTAGTGTCTGGAACGGTCAACGCTTTGTGGAAGGGGGAAGAAGAAAAACTGGGATCAAGCACGGGGACTGCAGCAATGAATGAGGTGGAAGACATGTTGGAGTGGCAATGGAGAAAATCAAACAAAGGGTTCCGGTCAGCGAAGGTGGGTAAATCGACTGCGTGAGATCTTATCTCGCCCCATCACGTTGCGTGCTGCCCCCAGGCGGGAGGCGAACCCCTCACACCCCTGGGCGGAAGTACCGATTGGGAGGATTCTGCCTGAGCCCAGTCGACTCGATAAGCGTCGCGTGCCCGTTCTCGTTGCTCAGCGTGGTCAGCTCCGAAAGCACGCAAAAGTAGACGCCGTGCTCTGTATTGTTGGCTTCACACGCTGGCGCCACAACCGGGCTGAAAGAGCCCCAAACGACGCCGTTTTACCCTGGTCCCCTTAGTAGTCCTTGTGCTACCAAAGGACAGCGCAAAGCCGAAGCCACTGGTGCTGATGACTGATGTATGTTCTGGAAATGAAGCCTCGGGCAATACTCAACTTGGTCGCGTGGGAGGCGATGCGACATGCCGCACCAGTCTGCTCAGCTGGCTCCTGTACTGCCATCAACATCTCACTGTCACGGCCATGCGGGGCCTGTAAAGCCCCCCTGGCTGACCATTCTGTTGCTTGCTTTTCAGGGCTTTGGACCCCGTAACCCCACAAAGCTTGGCGACACCACAGCCCACGGTCGCGTTGGAGCCATGGCACAGACACGCCGCGAAAGAGATGACTTTTAGGTTTCCCGCCCACTCCGGCCCCCCTGTCATTCCGTCAGGCACAGTGGATCTCCATGGCAGATAACTCTTGGGGCCTTTTTTAACTTTACGGAGCACTTCCTCACACATAGGGCAAACGTGCCTGTAGATCAGTCTGGGCAAATTCCTGAAACGTGCGGCGCTCCTGATCCGGAGATTACCTTTACAAGTCACATCAAACTCGGTGCAGCCGAAGGGCATTCGCGTCTCATCGAGTATATTCTTACAGATTCACGATATCCATCCAGGGGCCGCGGCGAAAGGTAGCCCTCGCTACCTCGGGTCCGTTGCTCCTCTTCCTTTTTGGTTGGTTTCTCCTTTCTTCCTGCGCAACTTTTTCAAGCTCGGTCAATTGGTTGAGGATGACGCAAAGAGTTGAATTCTGCCGGCGCTTCATGTGAAGCGTGATTGTAGGCAGCGCGCACAAGTGGAAAAGTCTTGTGCTAGATGCAAAGCGTGGGTGCGCTTAGGCGTTGTAGAAGCCGTTCAATAAGCCGTTCAATAAACCTTGCATGCCCTTCGCCGCTGCTGCCGGTCCCAGTATTAATACGATGCCTGTTCGATAAACACTGGAACGCCAACAAGCTGCTTGCCATTGAGAAAATCTATTTCCTCCAGCAAGATGAAAAAATTTGAAGTCAGAATGAGATGCAGAGACTCGGCCTGGATGGCGAGGAAATCCTATACTTGGAAACACGGCTCCCTCTTGTAGGATTTTGGTCGTCCGTCATCCATCACGTATGAACGTCGAGCTTCAAGTTTGCCACTGCTTTTTTACATCGGCCACTTTTTGCTGACAGGGTATAATAATTGGCAGACCTCCGCGTCCACTATCACTGTTCGACTATATCTCTCCCTGGCTCACTTACAGAGCTTCTATGCTCCGGTTCGGCTTGCCATCGATGAGATGTCGAGGGCTGGCGGTCGAGGTGACTATGGCTAGTCTGATTGGTGATCCTCGGAACCATCTTCTGACGGCGCACCGCCCCGGTGAACCTTTCGATGTCGGCGCAGATTTGACACAACAGAAAATTGTCGACCACATCCCGGAACTTCGCACGCGAAAGCTGTTGGGGCTGATGTCAGCCAATTTGCGCGGGTCTTCTAGGCAGAGGAGAACTTACGCTTCTCGCCCGTATGACTGTACATGTGAGTTTGTAGCGAGCTCGGCCGAGTAAATCGTTTCTCGCAGACCTTGCATTTGTGCTTTTTCTGAGTGCTCGACGGTACTCTGGTATTGAACGAGTTCATCATCGAATGGGGTGGTGGGGTGTGGAGCATCTGGCCGCTCACAAGGCCCTGAGGCCTGGGTAACATTCTTGAGTTGACGGACTCGACATCGGATCCAGCAGTCGACGAATACTCTGATACGGAATCACCGTGGCACGAACCGAAATTCGACGAGATTGACGAACTGGTCGAGTGAGTCG
The DNA here is from genome assembly GCA_030783925.1 of Aschersonia sp. MBC 735. Lineage (NCBI taxonomy): Eukaryota > Fungi > Ascomycota > Sordariomycetes > Hypocreales > Clavicipitaceae > Aschersonia > Aschersonia sp. MBC 735. Next base: position 26,771 of record JARJRV010000276.1, on the reverse strand, counting down.
ACGGAAAGCCATAGGAATCCACAGACGATCTATCATCACGAGTTCCGTAGATATTGCGTGGTGTTTCCTGGCTCATTGCGAGCATTCCGTGACTCGCGTCGAGAGCGTCAGCGAAACTCCTCCGTTCGTCAGCTTGGGACGGTATTCTGGTATCCATCCCCCTTTAGTCAGTACAATGCGCAGAGGGCAACTGTGAGACCGTAAATATGCGCGGGCCCAACTCACGGTTGAGGAAATGCCCTTCCAGTATTATCAGCTTCGGGACTGAGGCCGAAGGATGATTGACGAATTGGAGCAGGAACATAACCGAGATGTTCAAAAGGCGCCGAAGATGCGGGCGTAAATGGGCCATTGGCTGGGGGATTGGACGTAGCATACGTCGTGTCGTTATAGCCAGGGGTTGTCAATCGATTCAAGCTTAAAAGATCTGGGACGTTGCGTCAGCATAGTTTGACAAATCCTTGGCCTTTGAGATTTTGAATTGGGATGGCAAGCGTGCTGTCCTGGGGCGTCTTACCTGCGACAGGGATAGAACCATATGAATGCGTTGACGATGCAGTGCCACTACCGGCGCGGCCAGCAGGCCTCTTGGCAGCCATCAAGCTGGGACTCATGCCATGTTGGTGTTGACCGCCGACAAAAAGAGAGTTCGGGCCTGAGGGATTTGGCGGGTGAGACGAGATTGAGGTAGGCCATGAATTTGAGAAGCTCGTTGATTGGCTATGTGGAGGGTAGTCAAAACTCAATGGAGGCGCAAAGCGTTGTTGCTGTGTAGTGCCGAGGGTCATGGTCATGGTCACTCTGGGGAGTCAGGCCGTCCGTGAAGACAAGACTGCTTTTCCCTGTGGTCGACTTCTTTCCCGTCTGTGATGCTGGGAGGAAATGTACAGCAAGCACTGCTGATCTCTGCAATAGACAATGGCGGGAAAGGGGGGAGGAGGGAATCCTAGACGTTCGATGCCGGGCCTGCATACAGGCGTGAGCTTCGTTCAGGGCCAAGAAGGACCGGACAAGAATTATGTCGATCCAAGGCGAGGTTTGGCTGAACTAAACGCTTGGCCGGTGATCCTGTGAAAGACAAAGGTAAGATCCCGTGCAAAAAGGAGACCGTTTTGGGCGCGGGCCAAGGTGGGATCAGCGAAGTCTTAAGTGTCGACGGCTTTCCCAACCTGATGTGCGTCAGTCTGAGAGACGGAGAGGCTTTTGCGGGAGGAATATGGAGGAGTGGAGTTGCCCCTAAGCATGCGTGTGTGTGTACGTGCGTAAGTCCCAGAAGAGTACAGTCCTGTGTTCAGAATACAGGGTGCGACAATTCTAGTGTATAAGTGATCGGCAATCCCAATGTCCTTCTTTCGCGAGGTTGCAGCTACAGGGTCGAATGGTGAGGTGGGGTACGGGTCGCAGGGGGGCGTGAATTTAGGAATGTGCCTTGAAGGCCGGCGCGAGACTACCCAAGTTGGGCGGGCGTGTGTTTCTGGCGCTTGAGCCTTTTGGGGAAGGGGAGGAAGGTCAGGCCAACAGCTCGCTGCCAACGGGCAGGCAGGCCGACCGACACCATGCAGGTGCGAGCACCGCCGTCCACCGAGTGGGGCAGGAGTTATGGGCTTGTAGGCTTGGGGCGGGGATACAAGTAACGGCTTTGCTTCTCCCCGTCAAAGATTGTGATATGGAGCGCTTGATCTCTGGCGGCAGCGTGGAGTTGCACATTTGACTTCACTTATGCCGGGTTTTGGACTTGAGAGAATTTCATGGATCTGTGGAAAGGAGATGGTTCGTGTGAAGGTGACGATACACCGCAGAGCTTTGCCGTGGAGCGTGACTGGGCGGCGTGCGTTGACGCATTCCTGGACTTGGCTTCTGTCTTGGCTTTTTTTTGCGAGTGACCGGGGGACCCGACATTGTCGATGCCCGGGATGATGGGTATGACCTGGCGGCCAGATTCCCGGGACAAACAGGATGGACTTGGCACCCGTGGACTGAATGCTTCCCGCGGAGACATCACGGGGCTTTCGGATCACATCCATTCGAGGTCCGAGTGGCTGTACGGAGTAAAAGGGCGGCCATCTGTGGCAAATGTAAGTCAGCAAATGATGCCAACAACTTGCCGCATAGATGAGAAGGGTCTGTGTCTGCCTGCATCTTTCTCGTCCGCCTTTCTAGAAAGGAAAACCGAGAAAGTGCCTGCACATGATGACCGCTTTGCGCAGGTCTAGCAGTCGGGTAGTTGGAACTGTGGAGGTGAAGTAATGCTGTTGGCGGTGGCGAGGACCCGAGGTGGCGGGTTGGGCTTGCGCCAAACCCTCACGCCCCCGGATGACGAAGGCACTCATCAGTGTCAGTAAAGAGAGGGCGGGGACTATTCATGGGAGAGGAAGCACTAATGCGCCCCGGGTTGCTTGCCACTCACGACATGTCGCTCTCCTGCCCCTCCATCGAGGACCTCTGAAGACAAGGCGAACCAATATGCGACATTGCCCGGCTGCGGCTGATGGTTCGCCAGAAAAGGGCAGAAAAGGAGAGGAGAAATCTCTCCATGAGCCTCTCATTGCCTGCTCGCTTTACGGAGTGTTTGCCGACGAAACGAAGTGTTAATGAGTCCCGGGAGCACGGGACAGTGTCCGTATCCCATGTCCCCGAGAGCATCGATCATTGTGCAATGTGCTATGGGACATGGTCGTACAGGGGGCCTCCCTGACAAAAGAGCTGGCAGGGTGGGCCCTGGCTGCCTGGCAAAACCGGGACCGGGGATGCGAGACGGAGGACTGGGGACTAGGAGGGGGAATGAACCTGTAGCACAGAGCGTCTACAGGGACCGGCGGGGTGTCTAGTACTACGCATGGAGCACTGTGCGCCCCCGTGGACGAGGCAGAAGCGTTATGCACTCGAGTACGAGATGCACTCCGCAGTGTGAAGCCAAAAGACCGACTTTTTGCTGGTGTCAGCGAAATTATTTGCTCGAAAGGGAACAATAGGTGCATCACCCCTGGCTTTCCTGGATCGTTGACTGGATTGGCGTCCGTGTGAAGCCTGTCGTATATCCGCGTTCCGCGAATCCCTCGTGGCCAACATTCCCAATTACCTGGAACCTTCGGATATTCCATCTTCAAGGAATTCGAAGGTCGGCCGCGCCGGCCATGTCATACATGCAGGGACTTTGGATGGAGGAAGGCGCGGAGGAGGATGCTGGAAACAGTGTGGTGGTAAGAGCGGGCTTGACTGGCGGGTCAGCCGCAACAGATGATTGCAGTGTCCATTCATTTGTCTTCAAACTTGGTGCAGGTGAAGAAGGCTGGTCTATTTCATGGCCCTCTGCCTTCCACGCACGGCGCACTTCCGTCACACAGCAGTTGTCCGCGATGCAGTTGGATCTGAGAGGGTACGAGATCAGTGTCCGCATGGCATTGTCCGCATGGCATGGACACCACGAGCCACGCCCACGCCCACGCACCTGCTGCGTACAGGTCTGCCTGCGAGGCTAACGATTCAAGGCCAAGGGGTTTTTACGGACTCGAATGTCCCGAAAGCCTGTGGCGGAGGCAACTGACCCCGCCATCTGCGTCAACGTGGTCCATTCCGCCGATGCAACAAAGGCGTCGGCACCAAGGAGCTAGCAAGGCATCATCCCTCCGTATTCTGCTGTCTTGGCCATGGTTTGTTATCAACTATGCTGGGCGACATGGAAGCGCATGAAGGATCGGGCAGAGCTCTCGGCTGCTTCTTCTGTCGTCCAATCGCACGGACCTAATATGTGTGTCAATGTGCGTGCATCAGATTATGTACGTGTTGCCTTTTGCCCAGCGCCCCCTTGTTATCTTGTCTTACGAGATGCATGCAGATATAGATGCATATTGGCGCCCATCAGCTGCAGCACTAGATGACGCGAGACACGCTGCCAGCACACCTCTTCCGCAGCCCAGCACTCAGCACGGTAACATGGTTCACTGGACGCCGGGGGCTGCTAGTCAATCGCCAACAACAACCGGTGGCGCCATGAAAGGGCCGTCGGCAGTCGATGTCAAGGCCTTGAAGAAACAAGACAGGTGGAGGTGGGCGGGCGGATACGAACCTGTTCGCAAGGAACGCGTTTGGTAGTTCAGCCACAAAACACCAGGCTGGCTAATCGCAACTGTTGCATTTGCTGCCGACCTCAGCCTGCTTCAGCCTCCAGACACGGGTGTTGCCACTGGACTGGAGCTGGCCAGGAAGTTGGCTATTTCCGTTATCATTGTCCACGAGGTCGCCATGGCTAAGCCTCATTCGCGAGCCAAAACTTGTCGACGAGCAGTGTCCCCTCCATCTCTACAAGGCAAGGCGTATATATGTATGACGATAAGACACGCGTTCAAATTCAGCCGGGCATCAAGATGGCAATGAGCCGACGGTCGCTTCCCTCGCTCCCTTCAGGTCGCACCGATATGGGAAATGCAGTACCTACCACGCGTTCGAGGCGGGCAGCCGACCCGGGGATACTGTCAATGGCCAGCCGATCCACGCAAGCCGTCATCCAACCGAGTCGCCCACAGAACGTTGACACGGCCGGTTAAAGTTGCCCCGGGCTTTGTGGGCCCGCACGCCTGACCACAAGCACGCCTAGATATCTGCCTTTGCGAGACAGCTGCCATGACTGACCCATGGGGCAAAGTGCCTCTCTCGGATCCAACGGCTTGCGGGACGCGATCAGTCGTCATCGGATTCAGAAGCGAAGTCGAAGACGCTGCGGGATGCCTCGGACAGACTACTCAAACCCAAGACCCACCGCACTCGAGCAGGTCCCTGATGGTCTTCCACGGTGCACGTGAAATGGCTTTCGCTGGCGCATGTTGAACGTCTTCTCATTGCGAAACGAGGGAGGAAAACCTGAGGGCTTGGACCTTGAACCTCGACGAGTTCCGCACAGCAAGCAATCGCACTTGTGCGGGTGGCAGTCTGCTGAACGCTGCAGCTTTGCCGGCTTTCGGCAATTGCAGCGATCGACAGGAACCAACCAGTTTCTGTCTTGCGTTCAAGTCAGGCAACATGGCGACGATTTCCCTTGGAGCCTCAGAGGCTTCCTTTGAGCTGGGAATACCTTGCAATCGACTCCGTACTTCGCTGGACAATGCTACAGGTCTTCGGCCTACAGATCGGGGCGAGGATTCAGAATCAAATCTGGAGTGGCATTGGCCCTTTCCGGATGCGGCCGTGGCCCAATGTTGCGACGACCGATACTAAAGGCGCCGTTGCATGAAGTCCCGAGCTGTTGGCTACCGTTAGCGTTGCGACTCTCCCAAGTGAACTTTACCTCAAAGGAAGGACGGTAGTTTTTGGTGTGGTGAGTGGAGGGTCCATTTCATGCCAGCTCCTCATCACCTGTGGGCGCGGAGCACTCCCGTGGAAGTGCGGGCATTCGGCCGGCGCAACAACATTCGCGTGGGATGGCAAGATGGGTGGCGGCAACGGGAATCCGCCCAACCCCACTCCACTGGAGCTGGCCCCGCAGCGTCAGCAGCCACTGCGACGCCAGGCCGGAGTCTTTGCATCCCTTTTCCAAGCCTCTGACGATTTCCTTCAGCGGCAGCTACTGCTTGCACGCGGCGTGACATACAATACTGTCGGTCTCTCACACGGATCGCGCGTCATGTCCTGAAGACCACCCGCTCGTGCGCATTGGCAGACGACGTGATGCTTTCATTGAGCACCGCTGATGTACACGTTATCATGTCCCGGCTACGCTCGTTGGAGCAGACTCCTCTCTCCATCAGCTTTAGTATGAAACGCGCTAGTCCACCGACCCGGTCCCCACATGCTGGATGCGCTCCCGCCCCCCGAACTACTGACTCATTTCGAGGCCCGCCTTTCTGCTCGAGGGCCAAATCTCGACAATCAAGCCAAACGCACTTCGACGACATTGCTCGCCAAAGTCCCTTTGCCTCTTCTCTTCCGGCTTGTTCTTGCAGGCCATTGCCTCGCTCTCGCAGAGATGTCGCTCCCCCCCTGAGGACGCTCGCCGATGATCCTGATGCACACCGAAAGGCGGAAGGGGAGACGGAGACGGAGGATGCGAGACAAGCGACAAGCAGATTCAAGTAAACCACCCTGCCCTTGTATAGGCTGTGCTGCATGGGCGGAATACACACTCCGTGAATACTGCAAGGCGGTGACAGCGACAAACGTCCTCAGGTTCCCAAGACGCAGGCCAATGAGCCACGCGAAACACCAAGAGCCCGTCACATCACGCCTTCACTAGCGTGTGAGTCGTCCCACGGAAATTAATTTGTCTCTGCCAAAAGTCGTCGCTGTCCCACGTCGCCCTCCCCCTCCTGATATGGCACCGACGCGGCGAAAACGCAAGGAGTTCTTAGCTGGTCGCATCAGGGAGCCGCTATCAAGTCTTACCATATACAGAGAACATTTGCTTGGCTGGAACAGATTCTTCACGCCAGAGAGGTCCAACTGCTGGCAGGCCGCGCCTTTCCTTTTTGTGCTGTGTACGGAGTGATCCGATTGCCCAATGCTGCTTCAGAATGTCTTCCATCAACGAGCAAGTACGCACAGTTGTTTGTGGAGTCGTATTCTTTACTCGAAAAAACGCATGGATGTAACCAACATGAGGCCCAGCTGCTGTGCTTTCCCTCCATGGAAACGATGTGAGTCTCCTCGCAGCCACTTTACCTGCCTCGGACGTACCGCGTGGCTTCGAGCTAGCAGATGGTGCCGCTGGTCATTTCGGTGAAGCCGTGACTCCCCTACGGAACACGAGACAAAGGCCACGACGAATGACGTGCAAGTCATCCTTCGCAAACGCTTGGGCGAGTCTGGTGAATTCTGGCCCCTCCTCTTTCGTCCACCCCTGGACGAAATCGCAGTTGGGTGCACCCACCACAGTGCAGTCTGGCTTCGTGGGCACTTCATCTGCGCACGGCCACACGAGGTTGATGTAGAGTAGGTGAGCCTTGCGGCACCCCGATCAGCCCATTTCATTGCTAATCGCGTGCTTCGCGGCATACCAAAGACTCTTTCCGTATCTCTTGCGATACGTCGTCAGGATATGGGATGATGCCATCAGTTTCCCAAGCAGGCGCCTCCAAGCATGCGAGTGCATAGTGGGAAAGAAAAAAGTGACGAGGCGGCAGTCCTTGATAGATCGGCTCGGCCTGAGCAAGTTTGGAACCTTGGGCTGTACGGCGAACATAGTCACAGTGACCTCCTGCTGCCTTTCCATCTAGCGGCCTGTTGCAAGATATATGCGAACATCATCAGGTCAGACCGATGCACGTGAGGCTTCTTCGAGGCCTAGAAAAGGATGAATGTTCGCTCAGAATCGACAATTCGAATCAAAGGACTCCGGAAATGAAGCGGCCGAGTGGATTTTGTTGCTTCGCCGATCTCCCTCGCCCCTACACACTGCTCCGTATAAAGTACTTTGCATATACATGTGACGCGCATGCGATCGATCTGCAGGATATTCAGGTTCATCGGTCAAGCTTTGCTTTGTTCTCATATGAAGACGGGTCCTTCCGTCTCCCACAATCGACCAGGTACTACGGATCGACTCAAGCGTGATCAAGATCGGGGCGGTACAGTGGTGGCTCTTTGATTCCATGGCTCTCGAATTTGCGGGAGCCTCGAATGCGGCGGCGACTCCATCGAAACCTTGCACATCAGCCAGGACAGCTGAGATGAGACGGGCTGACGTTTTGTTCGTTCTTCTGTCTCGCATACGTCCCGACGAATTGTCGAGGGAACGTCCTGGCGGCGCACGAACAATCCGCCGTGGACTTCTCGGAGCGACAGTAGCTTGAGCTTCAGAGGCAGAGTATCCTCGACGACGAGTCGTCCTATTCTGCACTGACCCCCGAGGGCACATTCTTACCACCAGCTACAATTGAGTCTCATGCGCGGGGGACCGAGTGAAGTTTGCCCTACCTTCCGCTGAGGCGACCAACACTGCTCGTCAGATTCTGATGCACTGCCCTCACTATTCACTATTGCCTGCTGCGCCAATTTTACGTGATGCGTTTATGCTTTTTTTGGCAGGGCATTTCGCCTCGTCTTGCTATGCCGACACGTCTGGTTGCAGATTCAGCCGAGACATGATGACGCGGAAGACATGGGGGAAAGACAAAATGCCGGTCGGGAGTTCCAGCCAACGGCGTGTCTTGCGCGCTATCTGTCTCAATCACATGAGACAAATAGCCTGTTCCTCACTGTGAGACTTTACGGACTGCAGACTGTCTGGAGCAGGGCAAGCCGCTGGCTGCTCCGGCATAGCTTGCACCAAAAGTCTATGGCTCATTCATCACGCTCCGATGTTGAGGCGCAACATGAGGCACCTTGTTAGGGGTGCTGTGCTCTCGACACTGCATGATCGGGCAAGTGCCGACAGATCTTGATGCCATTTCGTGCTGATTTGGATTCTTTCCTTTGATCCGACGCTCTCCTGCCACAATGTTTCTGAAGGCAAAGAAAGCTTCAGAGCCCCCGAGACGCGTTTCACAGACATTGCACTTTCGTCGCCCAGAGCTTGCAAGGGTCTCTCTGGATCACTTGACGATTGGACACCGTCCGTACACACAGCCCAGGCAGCTCTCCTCGTCGAGGCGAATGATGTTTCTGCCAGTGCTAGGAATATGGCTATTCTTATTCACCCCACCTCCTTTCTTGTCCGGAAGACATGAATGATCATGTTTCAGCACTGGACAACCCTGAAGAAGGCCACTGCGTCCATTCCCAAGTTATCGACCCATTCCGTAAGCCGAGACCAGACCGAGAACCAAGGCTGACGAGAGGTCGGCGTCGCCTTGGAGGTACACCATGTGCTGGTGGCATCGTCAAACATTCACTTCACGCGCTGCAGTTAAAGTGATGCCGTACCTCGCTCAAGTCTGAGATCGTGAAGCGACGCCTGTCTCTCCGCCACGGCGCCACGGCGTCCCGAAAAAAAGACGGAGAATCTAAAAACGCCTTGAAGTCGCGCATGATGGCAGCTACGTTGCTCATTTCACATCAAGAGCGGGACTCTGGACAACTATGTCTTCCCCTGAGACAAATTTAGGCTCGATGTGGCCCGTCCAGACTTGTGAAAGCTCCTGCAGCTGGGCAACACGTCCTGGCAAGAACATCTTCCACATCGTTTGATGGTGTCTGCCCCGTCACCGGCCGACCTCGGAGACTCCGAACCTGCAACCCGATCAATCAACATGCCGCCGCCGCGATTACGGCGCGATTCAGCTCACAGCGCTCGCCGGTGCGACAGTCTTGCACTTATTCCTTTGTTACAACATCCCTCCGAGTTCTGTAGGAAACGGTCATGCTGGTATGCCCGCTTTGCTACGCGCCTCTGGTCGGTCCCGTCCGTGCCAGAATCTCCGAGCACGCGGAATGTGCGCCACATTCAGTCTTTGGACCGTCCCGAGCTCTTGGTAAGAGGTGGGGAGGGGTTGGTATTCGCATGCTCCCTGACCTCACGCGTGGAAGTGTCCACATATTACCACATGAGCCTGTTCGGGGTCGGCTTTAATCACAGGTTCTTTCGACCTTGGGACCATGACTTTTGCCTGCCCGCCCGCCCGCCGTAGCAACGTTGTCCACTTTCCCTTTCGAGGGAGAAACAACTCAAATCAACAAGCTGCAGAGTGGAACAATGGTTCCTCTGCTTCGGACCACCGTCGCAGGGCCCCTTGCCAGTGTGTCTTCCGGGGAGTCCGCAGAGACAAAACTTTGTGTTCAGGCAAAGACAACTTCTCCCCCCCCCCCCCTTGTGCTCAACGCAAAACTCTAAGCTGAGCAAAAGGCTCCGCGACATGCCCCAGGCTCCGTGCCCCTCTTTTAATAGAAAGGTGCAGGAATGCAGTGACGTCTGGCCGTGAAAGGGGGGTTCGCGCTGAGACAAGTGGGAAATCCAGCCAGCGGGTGTCTCATCCCCCAGAGGCTCGGGTTATCGCGGCGGCTGGGAGACGAAGTCGGGTGCGACAGCCGGCGAGCTGAGAACAGTGCAGCAGCGCATGAGACATGACCATGGCGGACGAGATCCGGCTCTCATAACACGGGATGAGTTGTGGGATGACACAATGACAAACACGATGAAATGGCGAAATTCTGATCACGTCGTGGTCATCACATATGCCATATGCGTATGCGTCTCTTACGGCAATCCCGTCTGCGCGAACACCAATATCACAGATAACATGAGTCTCAAGTACATACAACAAAGTTATTACTGTGGCCGCGATAGCAACAAACGCCCCCCCTACCCTGGTGATGCGTCCGCTCGCCCAGCCTCCCCCCCATGCATGTTATTACGAACTATTGCACATTAATACGCAACAAAGAAGTGTGACTGAATCAAACATTGCCGTGATTGCCCGCCCGCCTCTTTCCTGTACCTTTGTAGACGTGGCACCTTCCACTTTACAGGATGATAGCCAGCTCAGGCCGATCGATCTTTTCCTCTTCCAGGTTGGGATAGTAGGGCACCATGGCATCCGCGCACTGGACGTAGGCGTCGTTGTACAAACGCCAGTAGGGAGTGCGGACTTTCCTCGCCGGGTGGAAGAGGCCGGCCCAGACGTAGTTGAGGACGACGCCGGGGCCGACCGCCATCCTGATGGCCTCGATGGCCTCGACGATGCGGTCGATGACGTGCGGACTCGTCTCAAATAGGTTGGGAAACAGCAGATTGAGCAGGTGGACCATGGCGTCTTCGCAGCCGAGCCCGATGACCCCGAGGGCAATGTGCTTGACGACCGAGGCGGCCGTCTGACGGTGGACTTGGTCTCGGTCGATGAGGGCATCCTCGAGGAGCGGCGTGACGGCGTAGACGTAGTCCTTGGCCATTTCGCCAATGTACTCGAAGAGGAAGGAGAGCGATTTGAGGACGCCGTTCTGGACATTGAGCTCGGGCACGCGATACTCGTTCATCAGGGCCGGCAGGACAGTGAAGGGCGCGCATGTCTCGGCGACGATACCGATGGCCACGGCCGTGTTGACGCGGGATTGACGCTCCTGCACGCGGAGGTTGTTGAGCAGTGTGGCCAGCACGTCCTGGGGCCCGATGGCCTTGGCGATGAAGCCGAATGTGTTGTTTGCCGCTCGTCGGATGCCCTTTTTGTGAGCCTTGAGCATGTCGAGCAGCTCGAAGCAGATTCTCATCCATTCGCGAGCGTTGACGCTCTCGGGGCCGCGATCTGCTATTCGCCCGACCAGGTCTATCGTGTTCTCCTGCACCTTTTCGTGTCGGTTGCGCAGGATGGGCGTCAAGCGAGGCAAAAGGTCTTTGATCGGCGGCTGCATCTGACTGATACCCACGACCGTCACGATGGATCGAAGGGCCCCCAATATAGACCCGAGTACTTCGGGGTACTCCTCGCCTAGGTATTCGTAAAGAATGATGCCCAGCTCTCCCATCAGTGCGTCTTCGCCGCTCTGCTGCATCACCATGGCGATGCGCGATATGAGGTCAGCAGCCTGCTGTCGTACCGTCGCAGACTTGTTGTTGAGTCTCCAGCGGATCGTACTGGCAATTTGGGGCAGGTAAGGCTTGCATCGGGTGCCCAACGCATTGACGACGGAACCGAAGCCGTTGAGCATGACAACGTCTTCCACGCTCTGCTCCTGAAATGCATGCAGTATGCCGTCCACCAATCTTTCTTCCAATCGCTCACCAATATCGGCGGCGCCTAGACTCGCCACGATCTTTTCTGTTGTCTCAACAGTCATCTTGCGGTACGCTTCGCTTTCGTCCTTCAAGTTGTTGACGATTCTTTCCAGAATCTCACTGACGCCGACTTTTTGTCCAATGTCGAAAGTCGTGTCAACCACTTGCTTGTAGTTGCGCTTGTCGAGAGCCATGCGTCTGACCCAAAAGTTCTTGAAGAATTCGTCGAGAACATGCTCTTTGAGGTATCCGGCGGTGACGCCTTCTGTGCCTGCACACTGTGAAACAACCTTGAGGACGACCTTCTTCATCTCTTCGTCTGGGGAGGAGAATTCTCGCAACAGGATTTCCATAATCTGGCTCGTATAGTAGTTTGCGTATTCCTCATCCATGAGTGGGATGATGTAGCCGACAGCCTTGAGGAAACCAGCAAGACCCTTGCCGCGCTGTTTGCGGGCGCCCGTCCAAAGGGGATTCAGAATGTCGTCGAAGCTCTCAATACCGTAGGGGTTCGAGGCTTCTGCGAGAGCTGCAATGGCCAAACTCGTGACTGTCCTGACTTTGGTTTGCTCGTCATTGAGATTTGGCGCAATACACTCAACAAGGCCTTTGAGGTGCGGAAGAACGGCACAGCCCATGAGGATTGCGATCTGCTGGACAATCTTCACACCAGTGTGTCGAGCGTGCCATGACTTCTTGCTCCGGCAGACAGCTCGCAGAAAGGGAAGAAGGGCAGGAATCGTGAGAGCCGAAGCGACGACAGCAAAGGCTCTTGCCGTTGTGTTCCGTACATACTCATCAGGGTGATCAATATCTGGTCGCATCACACTGATCATAGTTGCGAGCCCCGCGGCTTTGGCCACGTTGGAAATGATTTCACGTCCTTCCACTCGAGCGTAGTAGTCTTGATCGATGAGTAGAGGCTCGATGACGACGAGGATTCGGTGCACATACGGTCTGACGAGATCATCCAGCTTGTAAAGAATACGATCAATGACCTTGACCAGAAGATGGCGTTCTTGGTCTTCCAAAGTCTTCTCCATGAGCAAGGGGAGAATCTGGGCGAACAAGGGTCCAGCACCGAAGTTTCGAGCGTTGTCTGTGATTTGTCGAAGGGCTGTTTTTCGCATCGGTGGCGTTCCATTTTTTATCTTGAGCAATAGCCTCATGATTTTTCGCTCCTTCAGCTCCTCCACAGACAAGACATTTTCGTCAGCGCCGTCGTTCAATTTGCCGAAATAAGCCATGTCCTCGGGTTTGAGAAACTGCAGGTCTCCAACTCCAGATAGCTCGGCAGGCAAAGGCTTGCCACTCAGACGAACTTGTTCAGGATCCTGCATCATGAAACCAGTCGCAGGAGCAGGTGTTGCCATCAACTTGTGCGCCGGCGCACGAATCGGCTCGTAGCCCGGCGGGGGCTCGAGGATCTTGTATCCTTCATTTTCCCCTGGCAAGAGCATATCAAGTTCTTCATCGCTCAACGGAGCATTGCGAGGGTCCGTTCCATAGACTGAAGGCATGGCGCTTGGAGTCTGTGTTGGATGCATAGGTGTAGCGAGTCCTGAGTTTCCCATAGGTGTAGCAGAGGGAGCTTGATCCCAACGCGATCGCTTTTTGCTTGGCTCGTTCGTGCCAACAGATGGTGCTTGATCCCATCTGGAGCGCTTTGGTTTCTCATCGTGAACACCATCAGACTGAGGCTGATCATCAGCTGGCGTAGACGAAACATCCCACCTCTTCTTTCGCTTCCTCCCTGCGGCTACTGCCTCCGTAGGACCCGCCTCGATATTTTCCTTGTCCCCTTCCTTGAGGCTCGGAACGAGTTGATCCTCGCCCTCAGCGCCATCACCGTTGAACTTGGCTTGAATGGCCTTCCGAACTCGCTCTTCCTCCTTCTCGAGCTCGCGAGCTTCCATGACCTCCCGATAGGTAGAGCCATTCTCAATCGCACCAGCCTGTCGGTTTTCTGCGAAAGGATCGGCCCTTGTTGGTGTCAAAACTCGATTAAATCGACGCTTCTGGTAATCAGTCTCGCGGTCGGTGATGCGCCCACTCTGCTCCCCTTTGCCCGTAAGAACATCCTCCTCCGCACCATCTCCTTTGGCGAAATCATCGATGATGTCTCGTGGCGCTGTGTACTGGCCAACTAGACGTCGCGTCTTGTCCTCGTCCATGTCTTCGTCGTCGTCATCTGCCATAGGCAAGCTCGTATGGTAGCCTGCGTATTTGTCTGCCCCATCGCGTTCGTACAAATCTTTGTCTGCACTGTCTGTGAGCTTCTGCCTCCTGCCGTCGGGGCGCTGCGTAGCAGAGTCGAGTGCGCGTGAGCTTTTCTTGATTTCAGCAGCCTCGCTGCGCTCTCGCTGGAGCTTCGAAATGGCCTTGTATTCCGCGTCCGACATCTTGACTGAGCAGAAGATAGATCGGTCACCTCATCCCGGTTCGATATCACAGGACAGAACCTCTATTTTTTCGGTGCACATGGACGGGCTATCTTTTAAGTGAGCAGTAGATTAGGTAGGAAACAGGCGGCAAACTTGGCATCTGGCGGCAAAAAGTGGCAGAAGTTGCGGATGCCGAACTTCATCCGGCAACTTCCTCCCCACCCACTCTGAAAAGGTTTCCCGGGTGCTTGGCCGACGCCAAGCTAACTTCCATCCACTCGACTATACTTGCTTGGCAGGACCTAACAAAAGGGGCCCGTGTCATATTTTCATTTTTTCCCATCTCAGTTGTCACTGGCTTCTGGCTCCCCACTTCATTCTGCTCCCTTTCTTTCTGCTTGTGTTTCGTTGCTGCATTTTCTTTGCTTTGTTTCTCATTTGCCTTTTACCTCCTGCTTTCTCTTCTTTTCTTTCTTCCTTTCCCCCGCTGTGAAGAAGACGATCGGTAAATGCCGCCATCATCATGAGGCAAGCTTACTAGATTGCTGCCTCACTAGTTCTCATCCGTGAGGCTGGGCGAGATTGCAGAATGTGGTATTTAGGTGTTTTGCCTGGTCCGGCGGCGCTTATACGATGTAACCGTCTGTAGTGTCTTCACGTCGGCGCCTTCCTCCACCTTCGTCCCAGACTCAACTTTCGCCTCTACAGTCGTCCTTTTCTTCAGCCCACCAGCTCCTCCCTCCTCCTCGACTGTCTCAAATTTGACTTGACGTTTTGCCAAGTCCTGCGACTCCCCCTTGCGACCCGAGAATTCTCTGAGGTCAGCCGTAAATAGCACAGAATGAGCCCATCCGGCGTAATCTCCCCAGATTTTTCTGAAATGATCTCCTACAGCATCATACATGATCTTGTTGAACGTTTTAGATTTGGTTTTCCCAAATCTATAATCTCTTTGTGCAATTTGCCACACGTGGGTATCGACCGGAACAGATTCGCCCCATCCCAAACCCATGAGGCATACGCAATCGGCCACCTTGGGTCCTACGCCTGCCAATGACCGTAATGCTTCGTGCGCTTCCCTGTATGTAGCACAGCCGGCCGATGGAACTCGGCATGAGCCACTGAGTCCTGGGTGTTGAGGGTTACGGAAAGACTCCAACCAGTCAACCGGCCTCTCCTGCGCAATAATCCGGGCCGTATCAGCGATGTACTTGGCGCGATACCCAAAGCCCAATGCACGTAACTGCGACTCAATGTTTTTACCGACGAGAGCCTCGGGCGCCGGAAAGTCATGCATCGATTCGTCCCCAATGTTGCCTATCAGCGGACCGTAGCGTTTGCACAATTTATGGACCTATGCCGCTCAATAAAACCAGGACTTGGAAAGGCGCGTTGAGGGCAACTGACCATTTGAGAAATGCGGCTGATATTGTTATTGCTGCTGCAAATGAAGCAGATCAATGCTTCCCAAGCGTCTTGACTGAGAATGCGAACGCCAGCGAATTTCGGTGCTTTTTGTTGAAAGTTGGAGTCTGCCTCTGACCATTGCTCGTACAAGACGCCCAAGTTCAAATGGAGGCTGAAATAACGGCGAAGAAGCTCTTCTGTCCCATCATCATCATCAAGCTCGCCGAGTTCTGTTGATTTCAATGTGCTCTGAAGGTCATTAAACTCTGGCCATGTCACTTTGTAATGGAGATGATGAGAGTCTTGCTTCAACGATAGGATGCGACCATGGAGAGTGCACGTCCTGTCAGAATGCTTTAATCATCGGCTGCTGCCCGCAGAAAGCATGACACATACCACTCATCGCTGATCTTCTGCCACCTGAATGACTGGCCGCATCTCAAAGTCGTGTCAAGACAAAGTTCTGAAGGGCTTACAGGCAGCTTTCGCCACTTTGACAAGAATTGCCGGCCCATGCTTGATAGATGAAGTTCAATTGCCGCTATCGTGATCGTTGAGGGGGATCTCGTTCCTTCAACGTACAAGATACGACACAGCTCGCTGAACGATAGTGGGCTAGCACAGCAAGCTGATGGCGACTCTCAGAAAGGAGAAAAATACTGATGTATGAGCCTTGGAAATATGCATTATCCTACAGAGCTTGTAGCACTGTTCGAAACTGCTAAAGAGCCAAGTACCAGTCTACTTTGTCTTCGGCAGGTGCTTACTTGATCCAGCACTACGCCTGCTAGCAGCAGCTGCTGGCGGGGCCGGGTAGGACCGCTAGTCTGTTTCAGGACTAGCCCTTCTCGCAAAAAAAAAAGCTCCAGCCTCTCGTCTCGGCCTGAAAGTATTGAGACCACGCCTGTCTGGAAATACCTGAGAATCATCGTCTTCATCGACGAGAAGGCCTGGGGATTGGGTATTTCCCGACAATTATCTCTAGTCCCGCTGAGGTTTGCGACAAGTCTTCGCGAACATGAACGGTGACACCTATTTGTCACGAGGTATGTCTTGCCTCCAATGATATGAACTACTCGTCAATCTCGCGCAAGTTGCTTATTAACTTTTCCTTGACATGCAGATGGCCGACGAGGGCGGGATTTTCCCGTAAGCTCCCTAGTTTTGTACCGAATTACAGCTTCTAAAACTAATTTTCCATCAGCCCTCCAGGAACGAACGCGATGATCGTCGCGATCGCCACAGAGAGAGGGACGGCCATCGAGACCGCGACCGCGATCGTGACCGCGACCGCGACCGTGATCGTGACCGTGATCGTCGACGATCAAGATCTCCTGATCATCGTGGCGGCCATCGCCGAGAAGCTGATTCGGATGCTTACTCTTCAAGTCGCAATCACCGCGATAGAGAACGCGAAGATCGGTACTCAGGACGTGATCGTCGAGGAGATCGAGGCGGGGAGCGTGGGGGGGAGCGTGGAGGGGAGCGTGGAGGGGAGCGCGAGTGGGATCGCGATCGAGGCTCATCTCGCAGAGATGCTCGACGAGACGACGAGGACAGACCCAGCAGACGTGATAGAGACGGCTACGACGATCGTCGCCGAGGCGGGCGGGAACGACGGGATGATGAAGGCGGCTTCGCCAGACAGGAGCCTCGCAGAAGCCCAACGCCTCCGAAGCCACGCGAGCCGACTCCGGATTTAACGAATATCGTACCCGTCATGGAGCGAAAGCGTCGAATGACACAATGGGACATCAAACCTCCTGGTTACGACATGGTCACGGCTGAGCAGGCAAAATTGTCTGGCATGTTCCCCTTACCCGGAGCTCCGCGACAGCAACCAATGGATCCAACAAAGCTGCAGGCATTTATGAAAGAGCCAAGCGGCGGTGTCTCGAGCGCTGGCTTGAAAGCGAGCAATTCACGACAAGCCAAGCGACTCATTGTGTCGAATATTCCCGGAGACACGAGTGAAGAAAGCTTGCTTTCCTTCTTTAACCTGCAGCTCAATGGTCTCAATGCTATTGAGAGCACAGACCCTTGCAGTCTCTGTCAATTTTCGTCTGATCGATCGTTCGCCGTCTTGGAATTCAGAAATGCTAGCGAGGCCACCGTGGCTCTTGCTCTGGACGGTATATCCATGGAAGCTGATGATGCTGCGAATGGAGAACACAGTGGGTTGGCTTTGCGCCGTCCCAAGGACTACGTCATGCCAGCTATTCCTGAGCCTATGGCCTTCGATCCTGACGTCGTGAACAACGTTGTTCCCGATACAGTACATAAACTATCCATCACCAATATCCCTTCTTTTCTTACGGATGATCAAATCATTGAGCTTCTTGCTGCATTTGGCAAACCCAAGGCTTTCATGCTTGTCAAGGATCGAAGTACCGGGGAGTCGAGGGTGAGGACAGCAATTCTTGCTGCAAGAATGTACACGTGCGCTGACTGGAATAGGGCATCGCTTTCGCAGAATATCTCGACCCTTCCTCAGCCAACGAGCCTGCTTTGGCGGCGTTAAATGGCATGGACGTAGGGGGCAAGAAATTGCAAGTAAAAAAGGCGAGCATTGGTCCTACACAAGTTGCGAATTTTGACGTCGGCATCACTGCGATCAGCGGTCTCGCGTCTCAAACCTCCAATGATGCCGATAAGGGGCGTGTTCTGCAGCTTTTGAATATGGTTACGCCGGAGGAGCTCATGGACAACGAAGAATACGAAGGCAAGTCATCACCCGCTTGTGAGATATGTCATGTCTACTAACCTATGAAATAGAAATTTGTGATGACGTGAGAGATGAATGTTCCAAGTTCGGTCACATTCTTGAGATCAAAATTCCACGTCCGATCGGTGGCAGCAGACAATCGTCTGGAGTCGGGAAGATTTTTGTGAAATTCGATACGCCGGAATCTTGCCACAAGGCTCTGGCTGCATTGGCGGGACGTAAATTCGCTGACAGAACAGTGGTCACGACATATTTTCCCGAGGTGAGATGAGCTCGATTTCCCGGGGATTTCAAGCTGCTAACGGATCTGTAGGAGAATTTTGACGTCAGTGCTTGGTAAAAAAATGGCTTCGCAGATGGACTCTCGACGAGCTGGAACGGGTATGAATTTGGGCTGACAGCAAATTGTCAAAATTGACACTATTATCAATTACACGTGTAAAGTAGGAGACAAAAGCGACGCATATTTCACCGTTGGGTCAGCCATGGGGATTGGGGGTTGACCTGGAGTTGTCATTAAAGTTGGGTGAGAATTGTCGCCTTTCACACATCGTGCATTTGTTTATGACACGGTGTTTTTTCGACTTCGCCAATGATGCCCAGTGTTAAATATGTTATGATGTAACTTTTATGTGATTTGAGTGCTACTAGCCAGCCAGTCCGCATTGCGAAACCCAGCTCGTGCGTGAAGACTTTGGGTCACGGCAGAATGCAAAACAGCTTTGGCAAAAGTTGTCCAATCTTTTTGCCATCCGCAAACAAGCGGCAACACATTGAGGAGAAGATGGGTGCCTGCAGGTAGGCAGCCACGAGCCAAAGTGTTCAGCATAAGACCACGATAGCTTAAGCTGAGATGTGCTCGAGAATGACGTGCAGACGAGTATAATTTAACTTGCAGAACATAAATGACATTGACATTTGATGCAGCTTCGATAGCTCAGGATACATTCAGCTACTGCGCCAGAGATACAAGTCTATTTCCAGAGATTCGCAAACAGCATCAAATACTCAGAACCAGCGAGTAGCCGAAATGAAGCCGACCAGCTGGTCTATGTGGTTTCCGACTTTCCGACATTCAGGTTCGATACAGAGATTCTCAATAACAAGCCAAGCAACGGTTATTGTCCACGCATCGGGACGAAGAGATCAATTCAGATCTGTCGGGACCTGCGACATATTTCTACAACCTCGAGCCGCACGATTGGACTCTTCTATACGATACATCTACAAATCTTCCAAGACTGTTAGCCACTATTCCTCAAATGGAGGTTGTGCATGGGTAAAGAAAAGAAACGCGAAAGTAGCAAGTCGAACAGAGCGTCAGAAGTCCGATTCATTCATCGAGTTAAAAATAAACTCTAACATAAGAGGTACCAGAATAGTTTAACAAATGTGTTTTGTCATCACATGTGCTCTTGTCGAAGCGTGAATAAGTAAACAATCGAAACATACCATATCTTGAAAGATCCAAGGCCGCGGTGATTTTGTCACACCGAAAAATTAGAGCAGCCAAGTGGATTGAAAGTTTTATATAATGGATTGCAGAGCTACTTAGCACGTGACCATTCGCTGTCTGGGGTTTGGGTGTCTGGCCCACTCAGCGCGCGCACACCGTCGGCCCTAAGTAAGCGAAATTTTGCGGCTCACCACAATCTCGCCCAGGATTTGCGACCTCGACTGATTCATATCTCTTCCTCGTCTTCAACCTCTACTGACGGCACTCGAACAAGATGGGTAGACTTCACAGCAAGGGAAAGGGTATTTCTGCCTCTGCGCTCCCCTATTCGCGCGCCGCCCCTGCGTGGTTGAAAACCACCCCTGAACAGGTCGTGGAGCAAATTTGCAAGCTCGCCAGAAAGGGCGCCACGCCTTCTCAGATTGGTGTTATTCTGCGTGATTCCCATGGAATTGCCCAGGTTAAGATTGTCACCGGTAAAGACGCAACATACGAGCTATAAGCGACAGACTTGCGTTCTAATCATGAATCATAGGCAACCGAATTCTACGAATCCTGAAATCGAGCGGTATGGTCCCCTGAACGACCTGGACGAATATTTCCAAGCAAACGTCTTTGCTCTTCGCATACACACAAAAGAACTTTGTTCTTGACAATGCCTCTGTACGGTTTACGCTGACAGAGTGACTTGACAGGCCTCGCCCCTGAACTTCCCGAGGACCTCTACATGCTGATCAAAAAGGTTCGTGGTGGACACCTGAAGGGAAAGCATCTTAATAGGCCTTGGAAAGTATTGACAAAGATGTCATAGGCTGTCGCCGTGCGTAAACACCTGGAGCGTAACCGCAAAGACAAGGACTCCAAATTCCGTCTCATTCTCATCGAGTCCCGAATTCACCGTCTGGCCCGATACTACAAGACCGTTGGTGTCCTGCCTCCCACCTGGAAGTACGAATCTGCAACGGCCTCTACCATTGTCGCATAAAGGACAGATTTACAATCTTCAATCATGGTGGTGGATTCGTATGGGTCCGGAGTTTGGGAGCACAAACATGGACAAGTTGCGTAGAGGGGGACCACTGATTTTGGGACTCTGGTCTGAACCACTGCGTCAACGCCAGTCAAAGATGCTCAAAATGAAAGCATTTTGACATGGTTAACTTAGAAATACATTAAGTACGAGAGGGTATCACTCTTTCTATGAGAAATCTCGCATTTTTGCAAATGCCGACGTGAATGAGCTCGTGACCATGGAAACTTCGTATGCTCTTTTCATCCTGTGCCTTCCAATTCTTTGGATCGTTGAGTCAGGTATTCTCCGAGAAAACGTAAGGGATCATTAGGTCTGATGAGCCAGTGTGAGCAAATGGGACTCAATCCATCCATTTTCGCGTTTATCTTACTGGTCTTTGGCCACTTGCTTCATGCCCTCTAGTAGAACGCCAGTCACTCGAGTATTCAAATATCGCCGGGTGGAGTCTCCATGCGGCGGTGCCTCGGATGGCATGGCGAACCCAGGATCGGGGTGTAAAGAAGCTGCACGCGAACCGTGAGCTGGCGTGCTTGTGCCGATTCTGGCTGGCGCAGGGCTCGGAGCCAAGTTTCCAGGTGCAGGAGACTATAATGAGTTTCAGTCAGATATATCTGCTCCTAGCGATTGAAGATTTAGAGAAGGCGCACAGCTGTTTGATCAAGAGGCGCATCGAGCGCATCAGACATGACAATATCTTTTTGAGGAGTGCTAAAAGATGGCATTTGCTGAACTGGGGGCTGCTGCGGTGTTGTTGAATCGCTAGCGATAACAGGAACTTCTTCAGCGGCCGATTGGCTTGCCCCAGGAGCCTCTGGAGTAGACTCCGTCACAGGCCTGGCGAGTTCCTCTGCCATTCTTCGACACTTTTTGAAGGCAAATTCGTTATAAGGATCCTTCGAAACCTTTGTGCTTCATGGTTGTGAAGATGATCGCGACGGCTGAATGTCGGTTAATGTACATACTTGACTATCTGTGCCGTTGCGCTGGGGCAAGGAGCATGGTCAGCTGACTTCGCGTTTCCAGTCTACGCCAGATCGCGTGTCTACAACTGCGTAGAAGTACGTACATGATGAGATGGTCCATCGGCGGCCGTCAGCTCGTGCGGCTGAGACTTACAATGCCTGATAAATTATGGACGCTTTCATTGCGAGATCGGCGGTTCGAGGTGATGAGACTGGTGGAAAGAGCCAATCCGTGTCACATGACGGCGACTCACGCGGACCACCGGCCAAGCGAGCGAGACGAGACATCGTGAAGAATTCCGAATCCGAAGACTCGGAAACATCTGCATCAGAGGGCACAAAAAGCAGAAAAAACAAGCATGAGTCGCACGCAGGCCACATCATTGGACCTCCAAAGTCCGACTATATCACCGCCATTGAAAATGCTCTGCCATCAACGGTCAATGACGTTGACGCCATTGAAGACTATGAGCAAATGAGGTTTTCTCATACACAGACTGAGCGCGATACTACAGACAATAAAACGAAACCTATGTGGCTGAAGGGGCGGAGCTCAATATACGTTGACGCCTTCAATCTCGCTCTTGGTACAGTGCTTGAAGAAGAAGCACTTCTATTTGACGAGAAAGAATTGGGAGTGTTCAAAGCTTGGGGAGGGTTGAACTATGAAGCACAGTATCTGTAAGTCGCTCACACGTATTATGATGAGCATCAGGGCTCACCTAAGTAGATATGTGCGATTATTCCTCAGAAAAACGGCAGCCTGGCATCGATGCAGTCGTCTGGGATACTACTCTGATGTTTCTGAGCCCGAGGTGGCAATCAACAGCCTGCAGTCGATCCGAAAGTTGCCCATTTCGAAGGACAAGGATGAGATGCAGCAAGAAGTGCCCGGACTAGACTTCGAAAAGCACGCTCTAGCCGATACCTTCACCTTTGCTGATGCATCGGCGGATCATATCGACAGCGTGGAAGAAGCTGCATCGCTTCTTTTACTAGATGAGCTCAGGTTCTTAGCCAAGGAGTTCAAAATCCAGGGAAAAACCAAGAACGAACTAATCAAAGGGCTCTGCCGCACGAGCGAACAGCAAATTGGTCTTCTGGACTTGGGCCTAAGTCGTCAAAATAGCCGAGATTCAGATGCATCTGTATCGGATCGAGAGTCTACGAAAGGTGGCGAGCGAATACAGCTGAGGCGACAAAGCTCCAATCGAAAAGATCACGTCATCGGCAAGATCGCTTCCATCTTGGGACCATGCGTCCGGCTCTCTCCGCTGATCTTGAAGTTATTTGAGCGAGTGCATCTTGTCTTCTATCGTTCCATGGAATGGACGGAGAAATCGCTCACAACCATCATCTTGGCGAAAATTGCCAGAAGAAACTTTCCCGAGTACATTGTATGCCGTACATCGACCATATTCGCATCGCGTATGCACGTGCTCGAGTTCGAGGCGGCCATTCGATTAGAGGCTGAGGTGGACAACATCCTCGAGTCCTCAGGGGTCCCTAGCCATGAAAACTTGCAAAGAATCATGGACATCTTCGACATCATCTATCCGCGATGGAGACAGTACGTACGAGAGGAGAGGGAAAAGGAACGACTGCTTTACGAATTAGGCGAGGGTGCATACTTGAGGAGGTTCAACCCTGCACATTCTTACACGAGAATCATTGTCAAAGCTTTATGGGTGCTAGGCAGAAAGAAGCAGCACGCCAGAGAGCATCAATTGCTAGAGGAGCTCCTTGACCAAAAGCTCTTTCATCTAGCTCGTCGTGGCTCATGGTATCAACGGAAGGCCTTGCTAGAGGAACACTACATGGCAAATGAGGATGATCCAAGAGCAAAAGGCTCCCTGGAACAGCGAAAGGCACGTTGGATAAGTATAGCGGCCACAACGTGTGAGATGGGACTCCAGGACCCCGACTGCCATCTGATTCATCACTATGACCTCCAAAAGCGACTCCTCAAACTCGAAAAAAAGTTGAGAATTCCTCGACGCCTACAACATGACTTTGGCCACGTTCGACTCGCGAAGCCTATGGAAATTGACGTGCAGGGCATACAGCTCAAGCGGACTCTGACCCCAAAACCAGGTGCGCAAGCAGCGTCAACCAAAACAATCTGGCTCGACGAGCTGGATAGCAAAGGTGAATGTAGCGTTGAAGAGATGTGCTTGAGCTATTTTCGAAGTCTAGGGTGGAAGGGATATCACGCGGAAGGGGGCGCCATTCGGACCATTTTTGCCTATCTCTTCTATGACATACTCTTCTTGTACGTCCCCAATGTTTTCCAGACGGCCTTTCAGACTTGTCCGCTGGACTTGCACACAGATGCATTCTTCCCGGCCCGAGCATCAGAAATCAATCATCGCCTGGTGGAGATTGCCAACGGTGACGGCGAACGCTTACTGCGGCAAGTCTGGGAAAGAGAGCATGGGCGGAAGACCAGCGTGGTCGGACTCAACTGGGACTTCGACGTGGACGACATGGCGGAGCTTGTGAGATGCTTCGAAGGCAGTGCTCTGGCTGCTGTATGCAAAGTCATGGCGCAAGAGTACAAGCACCGCGGGGGAGGCGTGCCGGACCTTATTCTATGGCGGACAGGTGACGTCTCCTCGCCAAGCGAGGCTCCCGCTGCACGGGGGGCGTCAAGAGGCGAAGTCATGTTTGCAGAGGTCAAGAGCGCCAATGACAGGCTGAGTGATACGCAGCGGCTGTGGATTCATGTGCTCACCGGCGCTGGAGTCAAGGTGGCTTTAGTCAACGCCATCGCCAGTCAAGTCAGAGTGGTGGACTGACGTACAACGCATGCACGACATATCTGTGTCAGGTGTGAGAATGCTGGACGCGCTATGATGCAACCGTTGCAGGATGAGTCATGACTTTTGCATGCACATCCACCAACACTACGCTTCCGTGTCGATCGACATCCAGCCCGTAACATACGGAGTACATATGTACATACATACATACTTATGTATGTACGAACGCTGATCCGATACCTGCGGCGTTTGACCGACCGCGACCGAGGTGGGGTCGAGGAGCGGCTCTCACGTTGATCACATTAGATTTTCCGATGGTCCAGGTCTTGGGTTTCCGAATGTTGAAACTCGCTCAAGATCGTCAGTCATCATGACGAGCAATCGGCGATCGACAGCGACAAGCAATGACAATGAAGAGGACGCGGGAAGCTCGAAAAGGCACAAAGTCGCGAATGCTGACGGCCATGATGTGCTGTTCGAGGTATGGGAATCATCGACTAAGTCCAATGTGTCCGATGATTGTCGGCACAGCTGAGGGACACTCTCGCGGGTGAAATCTGTCGGTGCTACCACACTTTGATGACGCGAATAAGCGGACCATTATCTGAAAACGATCACTTACGTACACACGTATGTGCCATGATGATGACGCGGCAGTGCCGTGTGGATTCGCTTGTTGCTCCATAGAAGCTACATCCATCCAGGCCGATTCCTCGCAGGATTCAATCTTTGGACTATCATGTCACAGGTCCGTCTCGTCTCGTGGACGACGATCGGCTTTATATGGCGGGAAAATGGCTAGGATCCCATACTGACTACGGCCCGTTGAATAACAGCTGGTGCTGATTTCAGTCTCCGGGGTCGGTCACGGTCATGTAACGACGATGGCTTCCAAGATATCGACGAGCAAGGAATCAAGAAGTGACCCATGATCCCCATGTGAAAAGGGACCAGACGCAACTGTGGGCACGTCTTCTGGCATGACTCTTAGCGCCGCATGGCTAGGGCTCACCCGGCGTTTCGATATGGACCAGCCTCTTTGCTCTGGTTGACTTACCCAACGCTGCTCTGTACGGAGTACTCAGTACACGGTGCTTCGTTAGCGAGCCAGGCCGAAGGAATGCCAGGTCGCGTCAATGCAATGCAGTCATGCTTTGGGTGATTCTTGTGGAAACGGATCGGGAATTGGCAGAGTCAATCGGTGGTGTGCGCCCTGTTCAGATACTGTCGATATGCGAATAGGAGGGTTGCATGACCGCCAGAGGAGCGAGGTGCGTCTTCCTGCCGAGAAGATGCCTACACACAGGCCATGCCCAGGCCGCGCAGTCACGGGCTCTACACCGAGTTTTGCCAATGCGAGGTCCGTCATCACCGTTGGCTCCTATGCAGCCTCACGAGATGGTGAGTGTGTCAGATGTGGTGGCCAAGGAAGGAGTTTGCAACACAACCAAATCCACCTGCGGCTAGATCTTGGTCAGCTTGATTGGTCATAAGCCCAAACAAAGATGCGCTTCTTCTCCTCCCTGCCATGATGCTGTCAGGAGATGGTCATGGGTTTAGGTCCTCCCAGCGAGCGATGGCAGAGCTGCACTCTGGTCTGGGTCTGGGAAACTAGCCACCCAAACTCCTTGTTGATGTTTGCGCAGCACTGCTAGTCCAAGACAGCCATGTAGGACCAGAAGCCAGAATCGATCAAAGCCCCAGAAGACCTTGCGTGTCCCCTTTGTTTGACTGCACACGCCTCAGCACTCATCGAGCAACAAGTCCCATCGCAAGTCGTTCAATGCTCGTTCGGCCCAAGTTACCAAGCCCCAGACACGACGTCCACAGGAAAAAATGCAAGGAACCGGCATTCCTCTGAACATCAACGCCCGCCCGACACCTGAGTCTCCCTCCAAGCACCACTCCAGGCTACCACAACTCCCCCCAAACCGCCATCAAACAATCCCATGGCATCACTCGGCCTGCATGGCCCACTCCACGGCGCTTAGCCCCCTCAACCAATGATAACCCCGGCCGATACCGAGAACTGCCAGAACCGGGGCGTCAAAGCAAAAGAGAGAGAGCAGGAGCGAGATCCATGGTGCAAGGCGCCAATGAGGGCGCGGTCCAGACGGCTCTCCCCACGTTTATCCACGCCGGCGCTTAGACTTACACTGACCCGCAGTGATTGGCTCATGGTCCCTTCCACGGGGTTGACGGCACTCTTCGAACTTGGGTATCAGGATCGTGGCACAGATCAGCCAAAGAGAGAAAACGACGCTTTCAACCCCCCTTCTCTCTCAGCTGCCGTCCGTTGGACAAATGGCGCTGTTGGAAGTCTCACAGGACAAGAGCGAAAGGAGGGGTGGCCGCGCGCAGCGTGTGATGGGGAGGCTTCGAAAGCCAAAAAAAAACAAAAAAAAAA
>JARJRV010000275.1:0-65335 GCA_030783925.1 Aschersonia sp. MBC 735 | reverse complement strand
CCTTTTGGCGCAGCGGTGTATGGGCCGTGATACATATCCAGGTAAAAAAGGGTCGGCTGGTCGGCTAGTCACCTTTTCTTGCCGCATAACCTAATAATCGCAGCACCGTTTCGCGGGAATAGCCAATCGTGTCATCTCAAACTTCTTCAAGGTGTAAATAGTCACTTCTTCAAGGTCTTGATAGAAAAGGTCAAGTCAGCTTTGAACTTTAGGTTGGGGGTATTTCTTATAGATGTTTTGTTTTGTTTACTTTTGCAAAAGCATCGAAATAAACGTGAGAAAGAGTAGAGTGTTTTTGCAAGTCGTGATTTTCTCTCTTTTTATATTGGATTTGGGTTTTTTTTGACCCGGCATGCACCGTGGGGAGTGCTGATCCACTGGAACATGGAACGTGAGCCTCCGCACCTGGCAGTGACGTCGGCCTCTTTCGTCTGCAGTGCCTCCCTAGGTTTTTTTCTGGGGGGGGGGGGGGGGGGTCCTGTATCTACCACCGTACCTTTCCGGTTCAACTTTCTTGAAGAAAGAATCATGCAAGTCACGTCGTCTGGCGCTGTCAAGCCTGCAAGGGACGGACGGGCGCGCAAATCTCAGGATGCGCAGCCGGGCAGGTTTCATGACATGTTTTGCACGTTCCGGGATGAACTGGATGAGCACTACGATCGGCGGGAGCGTGTCGTCAAGGCGTCGAGGGACGTGACGGCGCAGAGCAAGAAGATGTGGGTTTTTTTTTTTCCCTTCCCTGTTCCTTGGTCTCTTCGTTGCCCGCCGTATTGGGGTTCTTGGCTGACTGAGAAATTGGGGGCACAGCATCTTTGCTCTTCAGCGGTAAGAGAGTGCCTGCCTCCTGAAAGATACTTCCCCCTGTGGTCCGCAGAGACGAAGAGGTCATCCATCGCTGACGTGGCACAGTGTCAAACACCTTAACCAGGACCTGCCGCCCTCCACGACAAGCGACGTGGCCACTCGTTTGGCAGACATCGGGAGGCTCCTGGACTCCATCGCCCCGGACGTCCTCTCGCTCAATCGCCACAGGTACGCTTTCCAGCTCCGCTGTCTCGAGGAGCTGGTCGAGGCGCTCTCGTTCCGGCATTACCTGCGGTACCAGCGCCTCATTACGCCCGAGGAGACGCAGGCGCTGATTCCGGCGGCGGGGGTGGCCCTGACGGCCCGTGACTACATGTACGGCGTGTTCGACCTGTTTGGGGAGATGATGCGGTTCGCGACGGTGACGACGGCGCAGAACGGCGTGTTGGCGAGTGGTGGTGGCGCCGCCGGGCGGCACATCTTGAGGGATGTGCAGGAGTTGGGCGGCGCGTTCGAGGCCTTGCCTGAGGTGCCGACGAGGGAGTATCGGTCCAAGATGGTGGCGGCGAGGCAGAGCGTCAAGAAGGTGGAAATGTTGGGCTTCAGCGTTGAGGTGAGGGGGACTGAGGGATCAAAGCGCTGGATGCTGGATGATAGGGAGCAGCAGCATGTTGAGCCTGAATGAATCTCCGTGAGGACTTGTCTTTCTTACTGCGTTGGACTTAGTGTGCGTGTTGACATTGGCCACGGAGGGGGGAGAGGGGCTGACATGTAGGGTGGCTCTGTGTTTTGTGTTGCTGTTCCTGAGCTTCTTGCTATCCATCTGTACTTACTTTGGAGTTTTCACCAGAGAACACTTGATTTTTTATTTTCATGTTGAGTCTGGTCGCTGCCGACGCGACAGGTGTTGCACTTTGTCGCTGGATGTCATTGATGCTGTCCTTCGTACCAATGTGTACTGTGAGACTTGACCAAAGAGCATTCATTCATTGTATAAAGGGGGGCAATGCTGCATTGACTATAAGCACGGCCCGACGTGTAGATGACAGCGGAGTCGCTCAGTGTCGTCTCATTTTGATCCTGCCACCCATGCGAACCCCCTTTGATCCCGACGCTTCTTTATTGTTGGAAACCGTGCGGCCAGCATGCACATTCCACGTATATAGAAAGCGTGTTTTGTCGCTGGTATTTCCTTCTTCTTCCCACCCTCGCTAGTACCAAGTGCGTGTCCCTTCAGCGGCAAGTTAATGGTGTCTTGTCATTGCCTCGACGTTGCTACCATCAGTCCTTGTCCTTTTGGCGGGAAATTGGTGATACTTTGTCACTGCCTCTACGTGGCAACCATCACTCCGTGTCCTTTTCTGCGGCATCTTCACCGTTGGATAGACATACACTATCTGATGCTCGCAGCCTCCAAGCACCCGCCCGCCCCCCCAAGGTTTGCCAAGCACCCCCCTCAGCACGCCCCAACTGGCTCCTCCCTCACGACACAAGTCCCGTTGCTCACACAGTCGTCCCCTTGCGGTGCGCATTTTAAAAACACCGACCGAACTCTGTACGCGCGAGATCCTAGGTCCCTACACGTCCCCCTATCCATGTACTCGTAGCCGTACAAATTCCCATCACAGTCCCTCCCTCCCCAGTAGCTCAGCTGGACGTGGCCATGCGGACACGCACCCGTGGCCACGGTGCCCAACGACCCGACGGTGCAGTCCGTGTAGATACACACGCCTGGGTGGCGCATGCGCACCAGGTCCGCGTTGTGCAAGTTCCCCGTGCAGTCGCGGGCGTAGTACGCGCCGAGGGTGAATGCGGGGAGGGCCCGGATGCAGACGTGCGAGCCGACGCGGAGGGTGGTGTCACAGTCGCTGCCGAGGGAGGGGTTCCAGGTGTGGAAGTCGACGGGGAGGATGTGGTGCAAGCGGCTGATGCTGGTGCAGGAGTCGGAGGGCGTGACGAGGTGGAAGTGCGTGCAGTAGGGGACCAGGCCTGGGTGGAGAGGGTGAGGGGTGGCGATGGTGGTCGGTGTCGTCGTTGTTGCTGCGTGAGTGGGATGAGACACGGATGTGTGTGATGGTGGCGGTGGCGGGGGAAGCAGCGGCACGGCACGGAGAGCTTGGATGCAGATCTCGAGGCCGGGCTGCAAGGTGCATTCTAAGAGATTGTGTGTGAGCAGAGTCTGTTGATGCTTCTGTCCCGGGGGAAATCGTACGCACTGCCGCCGAGAGAAGGATTCCACGCATGGACGTCACTCAGCGTGATGTTGTATCTGTCTGCGATGGCCTGGCATTGTTCGTCGGCTGAGACTACATGTCCACGATGGCAGGACGCAGTCGACGCAGTGGGAGACGCGCCCAGAGACGTCGTCGTCGCGTTCTTGAACGCAAAGTCGGTCGACCCCTCGACGCAGTACTTTTGATCCTGCACGAGCTCGGGACACTGCACGCCGGGATTCAGACGGCGAAAGAAGCCCACGTCTAGATCCCATGTCTCGGCAAATGAGTCGCACGTGTCTCTCCTTGTGTTGCGGGCGTAGAGACTGCACGACACGAAGCGAAGCTGGCCGGCCGAGCTCACCGGGATGAGCCCGATGAGGAACAGGAAAACGGCGCTGCTGTGCTTCATTGGCTGGCTGCTTCACACGGTGGCAAGAAGACTGGTGAACGGTTCTTCAAGAGGATATTGATGTTCATGCTGGACTTGGGAAGTGTCTGATTCATCCGGCTTGATTTGACAATCCAGGCGTTCATGTCTCGCCAGTCTCTCATATTCGCGGTTTCGCCAATTATGATCAGGGCCGAAACTGATGAGACCACGTTTTGGGTGACACATCACACGCATGGATAACACCGAGCTGCTGTTGATTCCGGGAAATTCCTCCGGGCTCAGCCATGAACAGTCAGTTCAACGTTGTTTTCCCCTTCTATACGTCAGGAATTATTTCCGACACTGGCCAATCAGTAGCTGCCCAACATTTTGGGCATCACGGTTGCTTCCGCCGGCGATCCTGATTCCGTGAAAGCCCGGGCGCGCCCAGAAAACCCTGCTCAGGTTCGTGCCGTCAACGTCTCGTCTCCCCAACAAGCAAGGATCTTGGTCACGGCTCGTGGGGCAGCTTGAACCGCGGAGCATTCATTTTCGTCGAAGCTTAGCTTGGACTTTCGGTAATAGCATCACAGAACACGGCGTCGAGGACTGCCGCTCGCCTTCACCCGCTAGAAGCCTTGCAATCTCATCAAGTCAAGGTTGTTCTGCTCCCGGGATTTTCGCATCGCGTCCCACCTGTCGGAGATGCCCCAGTTCTTCACTGACTGACTGAATGTGACCTTGTCTTTTATTGACGTGCGCTTTCTTGTGTCGACTCTATCATGGCCCAGCACTACTCCATTCGGACCGTTGGCTTGGACATGCAGGCTCGCCCCGTCTTGATGTGTACTCCGACGTCACGATCGTGGCGGGACCACAGAGAGAGGGTGATTTGACTGTTTTCTTTTTGTTGTGCTAGGACCGGCGCCAGGCATGAAACTGCGCGTCTATCTTGATTGTACAGAGTACTCCGTGCTTAATACTGTTAAAGGTATCATGAAACAAGCGAGAAAAGAGTGTCAACGTCACACTGTTCACCTCGGGGAATCGAGCCAATTGAGGCATTGTGGCATGTCTGTGATCGATCTATTCGACGTCTTGCAGTTCGCTAGGGCCGATCGTTCTCGACTTTCAGCTCGTCCCGTACCGCCGTCGCCACTGGCACCGTTTCCCTCACGATCGGCGCCTAATAAAATAGTGTCATGCCAAAACTTGCCATAATATTGGATGAGCGGGGGGACCAGAGCAAATGACAGACAGACCCTTGAAACATCTCCGCGCACGATGCCCGATGGGCCGCGAGAGCCTGGTCCGGCGTCAGCATTCTGCGTCACTCTGATATTTCCATGTCGTGTCCACCCCTCACCACCACAAGATGTGCCCATCACGGTTCATTGCAGCCAGCAACAGAAGTGATGCAGTGTTGCAGTGCGACACCTGTGCCATCAATCCGTGACGAAAGAGGCAGTTTTTCGTCAGGGATCACGATCCACAAGGACGGCGATTGTCGGGATGCCCTGCCTGTCGAATTCTTCGCACCGGAAACCGGCCTCAGATCGAAGACAGACCCGCAGACGATCCCAGCAGAAAGACAAACCTGGGTCCAGAATGCCATTCGATGTCTCGACTTTTTACTTGCACATTGCGATGCTCGTTTTGCTTGAAGCCACCGGCAACGTTTCAATTGGAGCCGTTATGGACAGTAAAGTAGCCAAAATGAAATCGACACATGGTGCTCCGCAAAGTACTTCATGGAAAGGGGAAAGGGGACCTTGCTGCATCGCCCGATGCGGAAAGAATCCACCATCGTGCCGCTTCTCCATTGGTCTCTCGATGGTGCCTGCCTTCGGATCGGCTTTCAGCCAGGTCACGAGCTCTGCCATTGAGTATCACGCCGCAATTATCATGTCTTTGAATATCCCTTCGGCTGAATGCCAGGCAGTTCCAAACACGGTCAACAACACCACTTCTATCAGCAAAACGCCCCCTCAGTGGTCGCCATACCGCGCAAATCGACCCCCAAAAACAATTACTGAATGTGGGTTCCACGTCTCTGCATCGCTGGACAGTCGATGCATCATCATTACGTCTCAGCTCACCGCCAGCAAGAATCGCTTGTAGCCGCCGGCACAAAAATTGCAACGTCAATTCGCCACGATGGATAGCATCATTTGCTCGCTTGCTGTCCCGAGCATCATGTCACACGGGGAGACATGGCAGCTGGATAGTGCCACGCAAGCCGGGACCGAAGTGTATGGACACACGTCATACTGCTTCCGCGATTTCGTGGCCCCGGCATGAGGCACCCAGCCGCCGTCACAGACTCATTGGCAACATGGGAGGTACATAAGGATCGTTTTCGCCACCCGAATTGGAGAATGTGGTTGCTTGTCTTTCGTCTTCACGTTGGTAAATTTTCATTCATCGTAGAAGCAAACCAACACAAAAATGTCGTGCGAAGGCGGAGATGATCACAACACGATCCATTCGTACTTTATTGGGCCCAAAGGTGCCAACTTACCTGACTTCAGGGCCAACATCAACACCATCCTGGACGAACTACTCGAGGCCAGGTTGAACTACTATCCTGAGGACGACGTACGTTGTCCTTGTGTCGATGCGCTTTCTTCGACTTCGCTAACTTGATGCCCAATCATCAGAGGTTCATCTCCACCCAAGTTCGTCGCTCCAAGGAGTTTCAAGACATCAGGGACAATCTTAGCCATGCAGTCAGAAAGGTCGCGCAGCTTCTGGGCGAGCATTCTGCTCCATTCTGGTCGCCCAGATACGAAGCCCACATGTGCACTGATATGACCATGCCCTCGCTCTTGGGATACTTCATGACCATGTTGTACAATCCCAACAATGTCGCTCTTGAGGCGAGCCCCATCACTACATTAGTCGAACTGAAAGTCGGTCAGCAGCTTTGCGAAATGGTCGGATACAATATTGATTCGACTTTGTCGCCTTCCGATTCTTCTGTCGGCAATGATTCGACTTGGTCGCCCTCCGCTCCTGTCGGATGGGGCCACGTTACTTGTGACGGCACAGTTGCAAATCTAGAGTCCATTTGGGTCGGTAAGTGCTGATGCCCGGCATTAGTCCTCGTTCGTTCCGAGGAGGCACCAAAAGCTTACATGTTTTATCAGCACGGAACCTCAAGTTCTTTCCGTTGTCGCTCTCTCGCACCATGACCGACGGGAAACTCAAATTCCTCGCTGACAAGTTCAAGGTTCAGCCTTGCAAGGTGAATGTCGGGGAGAAGCTGTTTAGCGAATTGAGCACTTGGGAATTGCTGAACCTGCGTCCCGAGGTCGTTTTAGACCTATCGGCCAAACTGAACAGAGACTTCGGAATATCGAACAAATTTCTTGAAGATGCTCTCAGTGACTTCAACATTCAGAACATTGGTAAGGAGCCTCTGGAGAGGGCGTTTGACATCACCCAGCCGACGCAGTATATGATTGGAAAGACTCGCCACTATTCTTGGCCGAAAGGAGCTGGTATGATTATATCCGTCGGTCATTTTTTTTATACAATTTCGACGTTAACATGACGGTAGCGGTCGCTGGCATTGGAGCCCAGAACGTGCACGGAATCGAGGTTGACCTTGATGCCCGAATTGACGTGGAACTTCTCCGGAAGAAGTTGCTGGAGTGTGCCAACAAAGAAATTGCTGTGTATGCCGTGGTGGCCATTATTGGGTCGACCGAGGAAGGAGCGGTTGACAGGTTGTCGGACATTGTGAAATTGCGCAAAGAAATGCAAGATGAGCACGGCCTGTCATTTTTGATACATGCTGACGCAGCATGGGGCGGCTACTTCGCAACAATGTTACGACGAACAAAGGATGGACCTGTCAAGTATCACCCTGGCCACTCGAAACCCCATGATCACAACGGCAGTTCACCCCAGAACGGCGACGATGTCGAGAGATTAGTCCCTGCCTTGTGTTTGAAGAAGACTGCGGAGGAAGATTTATTGGCGCTCCAGTTTGCCGATTCTATCACTATCGACCCTCACAAGGCGGGTTACATCCCCTATCCTGCGGGAAGTTTGGTCTATAGAGATGGCAGAATGCGGCATTTGGTCACATGGTCGGGCCCCTACCTGTCTCAAGGCTCTGCCGAGAACATTGGCATTTACGGCATCGAGGGCAGGTAAGCCGTCTTCAAATTTATAAATAAATGTCTAACTCGACTCACTTACGTTTCCATAGTAAACCCGGCGCCTCGGCTATGTCCACGTGGTTCTCCAACCAGACTATTGGCCTAAATCCTAGTGGTTATGGAATGTTGCTTGGCGAGGCATCCTTCACCAGCGGCAGGGTAATTCTACTCCTCTCTTCGTACTGGAGAACGAAGATTGTGCTAACTATGGAATCAGATATCGGCTTACTTTGCTACGATGGACAATGACTTTTTCACCCTTATTCCCTTCAACATGCTGCCTTCCGAGCAAAATGGGGCAAAGAAGTTTTTCTCCAAGGATGTGAACAAGGAAAAACAGTGGATCCGACACCATATACTGAACAGGAGCAACAGCGAGATCGTGAAGTCTGCGGAGGCCATGGAGATGGTGCGCGCCTTGGGCTCGGACTCCAATATCAATGCATTCGCCATCAACTGGAAGTACAAGGACGGAAGCCTGAACCGAGACCTGGATGAGGCGAATTATCTCATGAAGAGGGTCACGGATCGATTGTCCATCACCTCGGCCAATACAGATCCGACTCACATCCCCATGTTCCTGACTTCGACCAAATTTGAGCCTGAAGACTACGGAGTATGCGCAGGTAAATTTATGGAAAGAATGGGACTCGACACGTGCGATCAGGGGTTATTTGTGCTGCGTAATGTTGTCATGAGCCCATTTCCTTCGCAAATGGACTTTTTGGCAAAGCTCATGGGCAAGTTTGAGGAGATTGTCCGAGAAGAGGTTCATATTTCTCGCGAGCGGAACACATCTGTCCACAATCTTCAATTCCTGTTGCAGGGACCGCCTACTGTGGACACGACCACAGAAGTTTCTTTAGTTTTCCAAACATCTTTCCACCACGCGTCTCGACGCCAACAGTTGATCCTCACCGGTAAACTCGATCATTCATTAGCTGAATTCTACAGTTCCCTCAACAAAAAGAATGACGGCACGCAAGACGCCTGTATTCTAAGGTCGATCAACAAATGGGGCATCCAGGAAGAACTTGATGGTGCCGTTCGACACGATGGACGCGCCAGAATGAAGGCAAAGGTTTACATGGCTGGCAATGAGTACGTGTAACTTCAGCATGACTCACATTTAATTCGATAGTCACCACCAATGCTGACACAAATGAATAGGGACGACTTTCAGAAGGGTGAAGTGACGTTCACGTCAGTGGTCAAAAGTCGACCTCTCAACACGGCTAACCAAGACCACAAATACCCACAGGATTTCATGCCATTCTACTTGTACGGCACGGCAGAGCAACAGCACATCTCCCACGTTCTTGTTCGCGCTCCTAACATCGTTCTCTGCGCCAACAATGTGACCTTTTCCGAGCCACTTCCTGACAAGGTCAAGGATCTCCTCCCGGAGGGTCTGATTCTCGGGTTGTCGGATATTCCTGAAGCCTCTCAGCAGCCGTATCCACTGCAAAACGAGCTCCTACCTAAGCCATTCTTCTTTAGAGAGGGCGAGCAGTTTAAAGTGAATGTGTGGGCAGATCCTAATGGGGCATGGGGCGCCGGACCTGGCTTGCTGGCTGATTTGGAAGAGCCGATTTACAGCGGTACCATGAAACTCGATGGCTCCGTCGTCGTCGATGCTGAAGAGCCTAACAAGGACAAATTTGTTCGGATCAACGTGGACTCGGATTCTTGGCAGAAGGAGCTGGACGACATTGCCAACATTATGAATGGGTCCTATGCCGAGGCGAAGCATGACGAATTGAAGCAAGCCAAATCCAAGCAAGTCGAAGCGAAGCCTGCCGAATCTAAACATATTGAATTGAAGCCTTCGGAACCGCAGCATGGCGAACGGAAGCACAACGAACCACAGCACGGCGAAGGGAAGCAGAATGGTAGAGGCAACGGATATCACAGATACTAGGATTGAGAATTTTTTGATGAAACATACAACATCTTAGTCATGTGCAGACAGAGAGAATGACGCGTATAATCCTGCACACGATGCATCTCACTGCGCGGTCGATGTCTGCATGTATCTCTTTATCTAAACCAATACTTTCCACCTCGAGCAAAGCCACTGCAAATCCCATCAAGCCTTTCTATAATGATATGCCAAGGCCTTGAAGTCCAACGTCACGCACGCATTTTGTGGGTAGTCGTCAACGCCCCAACTCTGTGCGTGCCCCCCTCCACACGTCGCCGTAGAATAAAACGAAACGTTCCGCCCAACCGACCCCTTGGTCCCGATGCGAAAGGACTTGATCCCCGTGGCCTCCGGCTGGCATCCGTCCTCGCGCAGGTCGATTGTTCTGGCTCCACCACTGCATGTTCCGGCGTTGAAGGCCCGGATTGTGAGTGCGGACACGCCCGAACTGAGGGCCAGCATGGTCAGGACGGAGGGTTGCATCCTGCCGGGTGGTGAACTTGGCGTGTGTGACTGAGTGACAAGTGACGCTGGGTGTCTTTTTTGGCGCTTAGGGTTTGGGTGTACGGCGGGGAGTACACTTGTTTCTTGACGATGAAGGGTTGGGACGTGAGCGGCAGAATAACTGTATGCTTTTTTTATCTTTGGGGGGATTTACGATGTGGTTTTGGGATTTGGTATGTGAATGGTTTGGGGGGATCGCTTTGGCAGCACGTGATGCATAGTGAGGGTGTTATTGATGAGGGCTTTTTTAAGCGAGGAGGGAATGAGGCTGGATGATGGCCTTGTTGCGGATGAGGAGGCTGGATGGCCTTGTGCTACGGGTGAGGAGGGTGTGGCGGTCTGGCTGCTGGATGGGTTTTGGAACTTGCTATGCGGCGTGTTGAGTAGGGGACCTACGGATGTAGGTGGGATTGAAACGTGGATGAGGGGGGAGGAAACGTGGAGCTCACGGCGGGATTCGTCTGGACTGGAGTGACGTGACTGTTGTGATGTATGTTGGATCAGGATACCGGCGCATCAGTCTAATGAGGCACGCACGAGACTTGTTGTGCATCGGACGGGCGAACTACAATGCAGATTCGTGACGATGTAACGACACG
Source organism: Aschersonia sp. MBC 735 (assembly GCA_030783925.1). Taxonomy (NCBI): domain Eukaryota; kingdom Fungi; phylum Ascomycota; class Sordariomycetes; order Hypocreales; family Clavicipitaceae; genus Aschersonia; species Aschersonia sp. MBC 735. Next base: position 54,749 of record JARJRV010000275.1, on the reverse strand, counting down.
TTTGGCGAATCTCGTCAGGGCGGCTCTACTCGCCCGTGGCCTTGACACTTGGCATGTGAGATGTCATATGTCCTCCGAACACCGCGGCCGGCTCGTCGGTGTGGAGGAAGAGCGGGTGAAGGAGCCACGACGTTCGGATCGGTTCGGCTTCTGCGCCGTGGTGTCGGCCGACCGGCAATAAGACCTGTCAGCGTCACAACGTGTTTCTTGTTTCACGGCACGTGCGGTCAAGCGAGGTTCGACAGGGGGTGGGCTGATTGAGCTGGGACTGCAGAACCGATAGCGCCTTTGTGAAGGTGCTGGTCTTGCCCTTTGCAACACTTTCAAACGCCGTATTACTGGCTCAAAGGGCCATTTCTGACATGACTGAGCAACCATCTGACGCATCGAACCATGTCGACAGTGCTCATCGGACCGATGCCCTCGATTCTGAGTGCTCTCCATGAGTGGCAGCGGCAGCGTGGACGGGGGGACGGGAGAAGGAAGTTGCTGCGGCGGATTGAGCGGGTGACGATGGGGAAAAGAGTGAGATTTTGGTCCAGAGCACGGCTTGCTGAATGTCGTGCTAGGTCAGAGATGCGAGGACGACGGTCTGACGGGGAGGCTCTCGGGTATAAAGCTGGCGGTTTGGGACCTTTGTTGTCGACGCAAGAGACAACCTCGAGTCGGCATCATCATCACAAGAGGCCTACTCACTCGGAACATACATCAATAGCAGTACTTTGGATCAACAGAAAGGGTCAAGTCAACAGTCCATTGCAGACACCAAGCAAGACGTCTTGAGGGAAACACATCACCATGAAGTTCTCTGGCAAGACTCTCCTCACGCTCGTCGTGTCCCTGTCCGGTCTCGCGGCGGCCGCGGCAAGCGAAGCCGAGACGTTTCTGGCATCCAATCCAGACGTCCAGGTTGGTCGGGACGCTCTTGACGCTGCCGAGGCGGCCTCGGGGCCAGACACGTTCAGCATCGTCAACAAACCCGTCAGCAACGTGGTGCTGTACCAGGAGTACAACGCCGACACGCACGAGCGCATCTACGCGGTGGCGCTGGTCGATGACGAAAAGGCAGAGGCGTACTACAAGGAAAACAACGAGGACGGAGACGTCGAGGACAAGGGGAAGCTCATGAAGCGCTTCGAGGTGCCGGCTGAAGTGGATGCGAACAAGTGCCGACGCGGCTTGGAGTCGATCGAGCCGCACATCTTGTTTGAGAGGGCGGCGCGATGCGGGCAGTTTTGCGCGCGGAGACGCAGCTGCACTCGGGATAGGAGATGTCGTCGATGCACCTACGTGGGGGGGCCTAACTGCCAGCATCAGCTCAGCTGTAAGCGATAATGGCACAGAAACGGGGGCGGGGATGAAGAGTCTTGACTTGGCGGGGAAATGGGGATATGGGAGCATTTTGAAGGAGGAGGGGGGGTTTTGGGGGTATCATGAAGGAGGGAGGGGATTTGGATGAGGATGAATTTGTCGGGCAGCCCTTGACGGAGCCAGTTTTCCCCCGTGCCAGTAGATATTCAAGAGAACTGTGTGCCGCCAGACCGTCACCCAGCAGCTTGATGGAATGTGAGGCAAGGACCAGACGCAATCATTCCACGGTTGTCCATCCATCGACCTCGAGTTGGAACAAAGTACGGTGTGATAGAAGCAGAGCTGACTGCCCTACGTGCTTCCCTACCTCAGCCCCTAAGTCGTACAGTCAGCCACTGCCGCCCCCCCAAAAGCGCGCTAGCGTCCAATCCGCTGGGCACTGGGCAATCTAATCGGGTAAGGGCTCGCGCGCGGGCGGGCCGCCGTGAAAACCGTTCAGCTGCATTGCGGGGCGCCATTGATCAGACATGGACGGACCCTTTGATCCGTCAATACCTTTTTTGCACGGGAGAGATGCTGACTGTCCATCCATCGAGTGGCTGGACCAGGGACCGGCACGCCACAAAACATGCGATGCTGTGCTTCTCCCCACGCCATTCCGCAGCAGCGAACCGGGGTCACGATGCGCGACGAGCGGCATGGATCATGCAGTTCTCCGTACAATTCAACGTCAGCAGCCGCCCATCCCGGCGGTAAACGACGGGCAAATGCCGAGCCACACAGTCCATCCCCCCCTCGTGGCCGCGTTGAATGAATGCAGTTCAGTCCGCCCATCCACTCATTCATCCTCCAAATCAAGCTCAGACGACATTCTCAAGGATACCACGACGCAAACCTCCTCTCTCTCTCTCTCTCCCTCATCTTCAACAAACAAGAAAACCGCGTCTCACGTATCCGCAACATTCAGCCATGCCCGCCTCAGGCAACGTCGACACGGACCGCTTCCTCGCCGCCCATCCCGAGGTGCTCGTCGGGCGAGCCGCGCTGTCCGAGGCAGAAACGGCTGCTGGCGACGACACCTTTGATATCATCAACAAGCCCCTCAGCAATGTCGTGCTGGTGCAGACTTTCCACGCCGATACGCTGGAGCGCTTGTTCGTCGTGGCCCTCGTCAACGACCAAAAGGCCGAGGACGACTACCGCGAGAGTCACCAGGATGGGGGGGACGAAGACGACGACGAGGACGTCGTGCGCTCGTGTCCCTTCTGCGGTGCCGGGTCGACACGGAAGGCTGTCAAGGGTCCGGAGCGCTTCTTGATTAAGCGTATGGCCACTTGTCCCAAGGGCTGCAAGGGCGCGCGGGTTGGACGGATGTGGCCGGCTTGAGCGTGTGTGTATTGCATGAGGAGACGTAAAGCGGGCGGTGAGGCACGGAGTAAGGGGATGCTGCGGGAGTGGTTTTTCGTGGTTTGTGTGGACGTGGGAGTGTATTGCTCTTGTTTGGATTGGGTGGTGGTGTGGTTTGAGAAGGCGTATGGCGGGTGGTGGTGAGGCACGGAGGAAGGGGTTGGGGGAGTGGTTTTCTGTGGTTTGTGTGTGTGGACATGGGAGTTTCTTGCTTTTGGGCTGGGTGATGGTGCTGGCTGTGATGGTGTGCATACGGGGGAATTTCTCGCTCCCTGGACTGGATTGGGTGCTGTTGTTCACGGACGTGTGTAGAGGAGGAGGGGTTCCTTGCTCTCTTTGCAATAAGTGATTGCAGACGGACGGAAGGTGTTGGTTGTCTGCAGTTGAGGTGTATCGGGGCATTCATTTCCAGGTCTGGCGAAGAGTGTACGCGTGTGGTCCATGGCGGATGAACATGTAGCAATGGCAGCCTGCATTGGTCCTCTGAGCCGTTGGACCGGCATGCCGACGTCTGATGGGTGGCGAATCGTCATCTTGAACCATCTGGCTTTGCATCGACCAAGGGAACGCTCGCCACTCTCAGGGCCAACCAACAAAGCAGGGGAGACGACAAGATACCATCAGACTCGCGAGGGACAGCCACCCCCGCCATCTCAAGCTCGCCATTACGTCTGCCGAAGCGCGACTGTATCTCAAAGCACACATACACCGACTCATCCATCATTCTCTGTTTTCCCTTCGGCGCATCTTCTCGCAATAACAGTCGAAAAGGCGGCAATACTATCTGCCACGGACCGACCCCGACATGGTCATTACTCGTCTCGACGCCGACAATGTGCTGCAAAAGTGTATAACAGCTCTCCAACCCCTTTCCTCCTCGCCAGCCTACGTCACCCCCTCGCCGCCCATCAAGTCGGCTAGCCGCAGCACACTGTCGTCTCCTGCGCCGCACTCGTTTGCCCGCCCCTAACAAGCCCATTAGCAGTCTCGCCGAGCCATCATCATCAAGTTCAAAAAACGAGAACACGGCCAACGTACCCCGGAGTCAACGTCTCCCACTGAAACACAAAAGCGCCCAGGAACGCGCCGAGGAAGATACAGATCAGCAGATAGCCATTATAATACATGGCGAGCTTCGTCCCCCCCCCCATCAGTCAGTCAGTCCAGTTCAGCATGGAGGAGCTGGGAGGCGGCAACATCACTCACCAGCATGAGGATGTATCCCACAAAGAACGCCAGCAGGTGCAGAAACGCCCTCACGGCCTGCTGTAGCACGCTGGGACGGAAGGGCGGCACGGCGCACACGACCGGACGAGGACTGCCGTCCTTGCTGTCGAGGGAGGCGGTCGTGGTACCGGCGAAGTGAGCGGCGTGCTGACGCACCAGGAAGCGGTCGTACTCTTTGATGCAGCGACGCAGGAACTCGAGCGCCACGGCCAGCAGGAACACACCAATGCACGACCCGGCAAACATGGCGTTGGACGTAATCTTCCACTGGGACGACAGGAAACACGCGTCGACCGTGTTGAGGTTGAAGAGCATCTAAGACCTGTCAGCTAGTCCTGCGTCGTCGTCACCCCCCGGCATCACGACAGGCCATACCGAGATCTTGCACCCGTTGCCGCCCATGCTGTGGCCCATGGCCTGGTGGCTCTTGGACGTGGCCGCGGCCGCCATGCCCGTCGACGTCGTCGTTGCTGCCATGTCGTGCCCAGAGTGATCCATGCTGAGCGATGAGCAGAATACCTGTGCTGTGATCCGTTCTTCCCCCCCGCGGTCACGGCAAAGCTTACATTAGATACTTTACTCTACCTTTTCCTCCTCCCCCGATTGACCCGCCAACCCGCGCACAAAGCTTCCCCAAGCCAGGCCAGCAAAACAAACCGCGATCCACAAACTCTATTTTGGGGGGTCCCTTTGTGCCAAGGCCGATTGGGCCTCAATCCCGGTCCCCTGCGAACGTTTGAGCAAGTTTTTTTTTTTTTAATTCAAAAGCTCGGCAGGTCGCTTCTCTCGGCCGATCAACAGTTGAATCTTGGTCCGGTAGCGAGCATGTGCCGTGGCTGGTGTTACGAGGTTGTGCGACAGGGGGAGGGCAACATTGCAAGGTTAGAAAAGTGGGTGACGAGGTATGTATATCGGTTTGCGTTATTCGTAGGGCTTCTTGGCGCAGGAGATGGGATGAGGGGGAATAATGCGGCAGAGTGAGGTTCAGTCGAGGCCATTGTGACTTTACGCGCTGCTGCCATGGGTTGCTTGTCGTTCTCGAACTTGGGCTCATCTCTTTTTGGACTTACTCGCATCTTGCGCACACAGCGTCGAGAATTCAGTTAAAAAAAAGGGAAAGAACACAAAAGAGCACTAAGCCAAAGCTTCGTCTCGCCGGACGTCAACAGCCATTTCGCCACAGCCTCATCACAAAGTATCTAGCCGAGGCACGCAGTCGGGAATAACAGTCTTCGATATCAATCGCGGCGTCGTGTGGCATCATTGTCCAAGGAAAGACGGGCCATGCAATCATCAGTCATGATCGACGCGTCCGCCTCCATGTCCGCAAACACCAAGACATCCTGCTCGCGCCCTCTCCGCGAAACCAGCTTCATCGGGCTCGACAATCCATCACTCATCACGACAAATTGCATTTGAGCATCTCGTTCCTGCCACACGCGGCATCAGCCGTGTTTCGTCTCCAAGTGGCATGATGCGCAACACGGGCCGCCATGACTCGGTGTGAGATGAGAGAGCCGAGGCTCACGTCGCTCCGCGCGAACTACGCACCACGGCTGCCCTGCCTTGATTTCCCCATCGCATCTCTGACAGCGACGAGTTGCTTGTCTTTGAACCAATAAATATAAATATAATAGCTAATATGAGAATTTATCCCTCAGCCTTATTACGCTACCAATAAAGAGCCCTGACTATGGCTCACATTAAGTCGTCAACTACACACTACGGCTGCCCTGCTTTGATTTATTATTCCACCTCTGAGGGGCGGCGAGTTGCTTGTCGTCGTCGAAATGATAGAGATGAACAGAACGGCTGATACACGAATTTGTGCGTTGGCCTCACAGCGCGAGGAATGATTTCTCGTCTCAACTCAAACGCCCAAGACAATTCGTCTCGCCAGCTGTTCAAAGTCAACACGGTCCTCCTTGTTCGGCATCAACCGACGTCTATTCATTACTGCGGCTTCGTGCTAACGAGTCGGAGTCGCGCTTCTGGCCCGGAGCGATGACTCGGGGCTTTCATCACGGCCAACATGCGAACAAAGATGCACAGCGACGTGCACGCGGTACCTATCATGTCTTCATGAGATACAAAACTCTGTCTTCAGTACTGCAATATACACTTGCGCCTATGAACACCAGTCCATACTAGACAACCCTTTCCACCGAGTGCTGGGACCTACTGCGCAAAGGCCCAGCTTCCAACGGTACGACCAAGAACAAAAATAAGCAATATACAAGCAGGCCAAGAAGACCATCGATCCGATGTTGCAGACCAACTTTTCCAAGCCAAAGGCCGCACGTCGTCGCAGTCTCATCTGGCTGGTAGGACAGAACTTGGACGAGAGACTCATCGCCAAGCTGTCGGTCCCTTCGTGTCTTGACGTCGTTGACTATTAGCTGAGGACCCCGCCCCTACATTGATAGTGACGCGGCGTGGCGCCTCCTTCAAGCCATCTTTTGGACTCTGTCCCAAGTTCTCCAACCTGACACTTCCACCCATGTTCATCCTCCTGGCTTGACCGGCCGTGAGACCTCGATCAGCTTTGAGCTCGGGCGAGCAGGCGAGAGGCGGGCTTCGATGCCGCTCCAGACTGCCTCGACGAGATCTCGAGACGCCATTGGTACTGCTGGCCAGCCCACCAGCGGAGGACATGGTAGCGCGTGGTACTACGCGTTCCGCAATTGAAGGTATGGAAGAAATCCGTCGGCCTTGGGCGCCCGTCGTCAGTCCCCCGGAAGGGCTCGGCCGGCGAGCCTTGATGCCTTGTATGGCGTTGCGGAGGTTCCGAGCATCCATGAGACTGGACTCGGAGTCGGATCCGGATCCGGACAGCGCTGGAGCTGGGGGCTCATTCTCGTCCGCCGCGGATTGTAGTGCCATCGATCGGAGGGGACTCAGCCTGCTGCGTGGTACCGTCAACGATGATCCCGGCGACATGTTTCCTATTTTGGTGTCGCTCAGTGCGCGCATTGGCGATGTCTGGTCCGATTGTGGGGAGCCATATGATAGGCTTCGATTCAAGGTCGGGAGTGGAAGAAGGGGGGATTCTTGTGGTTGGTGGCTTGACACTCGCGAGCCCTTGGACAGGAATCCGGCTTGGAATCGGCCAGTCTTCGCCGTCATCGTGCTGCTATCTTCCGAGACTTCGCTCGTGTCCTCCACTTCATTCTTGGGCGCAGACGGGTCCGCTGATTGCGACGCGTGTTCAGCAAGCGATATTGAAACTGAAGGCGGTTCCGTGCAATCCATCTCGCCTGACGCATCTTCAACCGCCTTGCCTTTGGGTCGTTGCGGTGTGGATGCAAAGTCGGCCAGGGTTCCGTCCACGCCTTCGTCGTCTCTCCAACGGACACCACGACTCTTTGTCTTCTTCACGGGCGTGAAGTTGATGCCCTTTTTCGCCGTGCCCAGCACCTTACGCCTTCTCGGCGACGACTTCATGGGGCTCGCAAAGACATGCTCGTTCTGAACGGCAGCCAGGGCGGGAGGCGCGATCGGCTTGACGTACGCTGCAAAATTCTTCTTTCGCTTCGGTGTGCCCTTTCGTGAGGGAGGAAAGGGATCCACCACTGGGAACGATCCATCTGGCTTCACTACTTGGCTGGCTGCGGTGTATCCAGTCTCAAGAAGCTTGTGAATAATTTCCTTGGCATGCGCGACGGCGCTCGTCTCGTTCATGGCCAGTGTATCGGACAACCATGTGAGCATCTCGAACTGTGCGGTGAGAATCATTTGCATCACTGCTGCGTCGCCAAGCTTGTCTTGCTCCAAGACCTCTCTATACGCCTCTCGGGCGAAGTTGGCCTTGAGAAGCTCGGCCTCTCGGGACAATGTTGCATTCTCTCCATTGCCCGTGCCCTCCAGCCCCTCCAGCTGCTGTAGGCTGTGAAGTAGAGCAGTGTCGACAGCTCGCTCCCAAGATGCCTTGTCCAGCTTTTGGTGAAGATGCTGACGGCTGTTTTCCAGCTCGGCAAGGATGCCAAGCGCCGTTTTGCGAATTGCCGTCAAGCTTTCGGGCATGGCCTCGCCGTCATTTCTGTTGTCGCAGACGGTGTCAAAAGCCGCGAGCCATCCTGTCAGCAGAGCAATGCGTCTCTCAAAAGCTCTGAGCTTCTTCATCGTGTTGATGCGTTCTTGTCGCTCCGCAGCCGAATGGTCGAAAGCAGCACGAAGTCGTTGAAGTCCCTCGTGGGCAATCACATCTCTTTTGTCACACTGCTTTCGGAACTTGGCAAAGAACATCTTCTCCGCATCTTTCTGCTGCGCCTTGAGCTCGTTAATCAGAGCCATCTGTTCGTCGATTTTGACCAAGAAGTCCTTGACGTGTCGGTTGACGTTGAAGACGTTCCGAGTAACCTTGGTCTGGATGTTCTTGGCCCTATTCGCATAACGCAGTGTATTCTGCGTTTCGTCGAAATGGGCACTAGAGGGCGAGACACAGACTATCATCACAGTTTTGCAGTTGCCGCCGAGCGAGAATTTCAGTAAGCGTGTGAGCTTGCTGTTTCGATATGGCACATGTGCTCGCTGGCGCTTGTCGCAAAGCGCGTTGATGCAGCTGCCCAAGGCCAATAACGACTTGTTGATGTTGGCGCCTTCAGTCAAGCGAACACCTCGGTTTTTGGTGACTGAGGCTCGCTCGGAGCCAGCCAAGTCTATGATGCTCAAGGTAGCCATCGTGTGAGGTTCATTCACGTCGGCGTTTCGATCTTTTTGGGCAATGTTTATCTGCAAAACCGCGTGTGATCGGGACGACGTCGCATTGGCCTCGGTCGGTGAGACGGTACGATATTCATTGCCCTGTATGATCATGTCCATGACCTCCTGAACATTCTTTGGATGGTGGCTAGACAGCCCAAAGACTGTCACAGCCTGATTGCTGTCCTCTCTGAGCATGAGCCCTGATTGGCTACCACCTGGGACCAGGAGATCACGGATGGTCTCGTTGTAGATTTCGAGATAACTCAGGCTCAGCTCCGTCGTCTTGTCTTGGCTGCGGTCATCAATCTTCTCGAATAACTCCTGCATGGTCAGGAAGATAATTCCAGGATGCTGCGCCGTACCAGTGATGGTGTGCGTCTTCCCGCAGCCGGTGGCACCGTATGCAAATACTGTAGCATTGTAGCCGTCGAGGACGCTGTCGAGCAGATTTTTGGTTGTGCCTTCATAAACATCGGATTGTGTAGTATTCTCGTCGAATACGCGATCGAACGCAAAGACCTGGTCTTTCACCTTTCGTGAGGCCGGCACGACAGATCTAGAAAACCTTTGGACGGGGCTGTCCTCTGGTGGATCGAAAACCCTTGAAAGCCACCGTGAGATTAGCACAGCATCATCAAAGGAAACACTCAAGTCAGAATCGCATCAACGTACAGACAGCGATCATCGACGACCTTGATGACACTGCGAAGGCCACGTTGGTGAAGCTTCGGAGTCGGCACCCCAGCCAAAGAGCCATCTCCCAGAAAGAGAGGGCTCTCATCCGTTTTTTGTCTGCATCATGTCAGTCAGTGAGATTCGGCGGGCTTTGTCTTCTCAAGGCTACAGAGTCACGCACAGTTGGGCAGCTTCCCTGATCGTGAATGGTCGCACGCGCACTGCCACGTTGGAAGCATCAGCAATCTGAATGTGCAAGCTCTTCATGAACCTCTAGCCTTACCGGCAACGGTGATTGACGACTGCCCTGCGTCTGTCATAATGTATTATATCGGCCGCTCAGAACCTCGGCGAGTGATCCCATGCACTTGAGTTCAATAACGAGTGCCTTGAATGATTCGACAATGTAGTATGATGAAAGAAAGTGTCCCGGGCCTCGCGACCGTTTTCGTAGCTCGAGCGTGTGGAAGGGTCGTTCGTACAGTCCGATGGTTGTTGGTTGGGCTCAGGGCAAACGACTGCGGGCCCAGGCTCGATATGGATGATAGAAAGAGTCGGTCCAAATAGATCCAATACCCTAGCTAGGTAGTCGTTTCAAGAATGTTCGAGGGCGCGATCATGTGCGAAACAGCAGCAGACAGCGGCAGTCGCCCAGAAGGAGAAACATGCGAGCACTGAAATGGGGCGAAAGAGGCAGCAAGGCTGCGAATGAAATGAGCGAGAGTCACTCAAAACAGACAATAATGAGATGTTGACTCCAATGCTGCTGGTGACGTTTCTCTAGCAAGAGATTTTGTTTTGCGACAAGCTGGTTTGGCTGGTCGGGGCTTGGTTGCTGTGGTTACGCTGCAATTGAGTCAACACCCACGTTTATTGTGGGGCAGCTTCCCATTTACTTGCCCAAGTGGGTCAAATATGCGGGCTATTTGGGCTACCCTGAACTCCTCTTTCGCGCGGGAAAGGCACATACACATGTCCTTCAGACTCGTGGTACAAAAAGAATTGAAAGATCGGCTACGCAGGGTCCAAGTCCATTTAGGACCTGGAAAAAAGAAGATGTTTTCCTTTTCTTTTGGGGGGGAATTGGGTTAAAAGAAGGAGAATTGAAGTTTAGCAATCTTGAAAATGTGCATGTCACCCTTTCGTGTAATCAGAAGCCTTGAGCATTTTAATTTTGATCTGTCTACCCAAACTATGAAAATCTCAAACCCTCATTTCTGCGTGCCACAAAGGCTATCATGGCCTTTTGCAGGACTGCTTGCCGTCGGATTCATCGCCTTCTTTCACCGCTTATTCGCATCTCATTTTCGTCCTTTCGCTTTGGCTACTACATGCCGGTGGCTCCGTCACGAAGGCCCAACTGCCTTGCCGCCAAATTTGCGCTGTCCACTGCACGTCCACAATCAGAGCCTCGAACCCCCCCCCTCGCAGGATTTGATGCCATTCGCAGGGATCAACTCGTCGAGGAAGAGACCGTGCCGTATTACAAGCCAGAGCACTTCTATAATGTCCGTCTCGGTGAAATCTTCAATGACAGGTTCCAAGCTGTAGCCAAACTAGGCTATGGCTCGTCCTCTACCGTTTGGCTTGCTCGCGACCTCCAGTAAGTAACCCGCCCCCCCCAGAGAAGGAACCGTGCGCGATGATTGGCTAATCGTAACGTGTAGAGAACACCAATATGTGGCGCTAAAAGTCTATGTTCACAACTCTGTACAGCATCGTGAGCTGCCCTTCTATGAGCACCTGGGCAAGATCCGCACCAACAGGCATACGGGCGCCCAGAAATCAGAAAGCTGCTCGCATCTTTTGAGGTGTCTGGTCCTTATAGCAAGCATATTATGCTGGCTCTTCAAGTTTCTCAAATGAGCATCCATGATTTGGATACGGTGTTCATGAATAGTCGCGGATTTAATGAGGAGTTCGTCAAGGGCGCCATCAAGGAGCTTCTCGAAGCTGTTGATCTCTTTCATACAGAGGCGCAATCCGTACATGCTGGTCAGTGTATGCTATCGCTCACACTCTACGGATACACGCAGGCGCACGAAACCGCCAAACGTGACTTCGAGGCTGAGTGGACATTCAGATGTGCATCCAGGCAACCTGCTCCTCGGGATTATTGACGACTCTTTTTTCCGAAAGCTAGAGGAAAACGAAATGTCGAGTTTCGTAACCTCGCAGCAAGCAGCTTGAAGACCGAACTATTTGCCTTTCAGAGCCTCATGAAGCCCAAGGTCGGGCCGCTTCTGCTCTCTGACTTTGGAGAGACCAGACTTGGCCTTGGTCCCCACGCTGGCGACATCATGCCCATCATGTATCGAGCTCCTGAGATACTTTTATTTATCCAGTGGAGCTATCCAGTTGACATCTGGAGCGTAGGACTGACAGTAAGTCGTGTCAACATCGTGGTGCTTGCCCTGACAGAGACACTGACCAGTTCTGCCTGATCTAGGCGTGGGATCTCCTTGAAGGAAAGACGCTGTTCAGCGCCCGCAAAGAGGACGGCAGCTTTTCAGACGGAGCCCACTTTGCCGAACTCATTGCGGCGTTGGGTCCGCCGCCCCCTGAGCTGCTTCATCGGCATCGAGAAAGAGCGCTCGAGTACTGGGATGAAGACGGTTAGTCTTCTTTGTCACACCCGTCTCCTGAAAATGCTGATCATTCCATATTTCTCAGGGAATTGGGGCGAGTTTGTGCCTATTCCGAAGGAGAAGTCTCTGGAGGCGGCCGAGTCCAAGCTGGAGGATCTGGACAATCCGTGACCCTCAGCCGACAACATCCAGACGGCTCCTCACAAGTCGTTCTGTTCGTGCTCGGTGCCGTAACCCCCCTCCAATCTCGCCCCATCTCCGTCGGAGAAAAGGTGGCAGGTTCGTCATGGACGGCGCACAAACCAGGAACGCAAGCCCTGTCCTGGACGATAATTTGGGCCAGCAAGAGTCCAACAACGCATGGACACCGCGAGACCATACATGACGGTCATGCACTGCTTTCAGTCACAATCCGTTTCCGGTGCTCGACGGACTGGATGCGATGCGCTGGCTGTCTCTTCCACGATGGCCCCCACGACAAGAGAAGCGTAGTTGAGGCTAAATGAGGTTGACGGATGGGCGCGCGCGCTCGTCCCGCGTACCCAGAATAGACGGCGAGCCTGGACCAGTGGGCGGCCGTGCACCGCGGTCGACTCGCAGCTGATTGGCGTGACGGTTCCGATGATCCGCCGTCCGAACGTGCTGTGGGCGTTCTCCGTGACCAATGCACTTGTCGTCGTGACTGGACAAATGCTCTTGCGAGGCAGTCTTTTTGAATAGCCCGCCCGTATCGACTACTACATACCTTAGGTATTTGACCCCGTCACGTGGTCTGACCACCTGGGCATACGGTCCACGCATCATTCCAGACCATTGCTTCACGGCCATCTGCGACTCGGCGCATTCATCGTCGAGTGCGTGAGCAAGTATCTCGACAGCCCGTCGCTCGACGTCCACAAGAAGCGCTCATTCCTCGCCCCGCGCGAGCGAATCACGATGCATCCGCCGCCGTATACACGCAAGAATTGGAGCATAGCCCGATCCTCTGCCTGCCGTCTTGTATATACGATAGGAGTCATGAGATATCGTGAACAGTGGCCTCGGTGCGGTCACGTCATATTGCCGCGAGACACACCCCTCATGTGCGGTGCTTCCGCTGGCTATTGACGCCTCTGAATCACAAACACATTCCCTTTGAGGATAATCATGCGTTCGCATCCTCCTTTGGCTGGTGGCTGGCTATTGGACGCATCCGACTCACAAATACATTCCGTGTGAGGAGATTCATGCGTTTGCCTCATCCACTGGCTTTCATTTACCTCCTCACCTTTTTTTTTTTTTTTTTTTTTTTTTTTAATATTTTTTCCGTGAATTAATTATGCGGCACAGGGTGCGGAGTAAGCCGTGACAGCACGCAGTGAGACCGCAGTCTGTGGTCAAAATCCCGACAGCTGAATTCCGCGCGAGGCTGAAGGGCGGACGCACGCACGGCACTTCACCCCTGACGCTAAGCCAGTTCCGGGATTCGGACGACAAGATCACGTTTCGGGGACCAGGAGGGCATTGACATGTGTAAAAATGTACATTATACGTGTAAAAATATGTGGCTATACTATAATTATCATGACAGGCCAAGATCCAGACTTGGCGTATGAATGAGCTTTTTTGAACATGAAGAAAGTTTTTCAATTACAGATTAGTGCCGACCGCGCTTCTGGCCGAGGTCGTGAAAGCGCCCAATTTGCCGGGTCATCAGACAGACGGCGCACATTACCCCATACGCAATCTCCCGCTACGCCACGTCACTCGATAATGCGGTGCTCATACTTCCGTCAAAGACGTGCCGCCGAGGCTGAGGGTGAAGACCGGTGGAGGAGGCGGCGGGGGAGCGTTGGGATCAGGGTGCTGGGGCAGGACCTTGCTGCATTCGGTGAGGTCATTGATGTTGTAAACTCCCAGGAGACTCAAGCGGACGTAAGCGCGGGCATAGGCCTGTAATGGAACCATGATTAGTATGCGTCAGGAAGCTGTAGGAGGAGCAAAGGCTGGGTGGGAATGGTGCTTACAAAGTTCCATGGCGTCTGCCCCTTGGGCGCGACGAAGGCGTTCCACGTGCCGCTGGTTCGCGAATCCTTGGACAGGTTGATGTCGCTCTGGAACTTGAACAAGTACTTGGGGGCGTTCTTGTCCAGTGTCTCGCCGTAAAAGGCCACGTCCCAGACACCGGGCGTGGTGTCTTGCGGCGCACCAGCCCGACGTCGATCCGTATCGACCTGGCGACTCGTCGTGTGGGCACCCACGAGGGCGACGAGCTGCGCAGGGCTGATGGTCTTGTCGGCAAAGAGAGAGAGAAGTGAGTCGGCAGAGTCGAATGGTGAGGGCAGCAAGTTGTCAGGCGACGGCTGACGGCTGTCCTTGCGACCGACAAAAGTGCGGACTCGGGGGCCGAGTGGGCAAGTGACGGTGGCGACGTTTGCTGAAGGACGTCTTGTCAGTATACCATTCATGCCATGAGCTGTCTTGTCTTTTTCGTCACAAAACTTACCACCCATCTGGATCAGATCGGCCATACTGACGCCGTAGCGCTGATACTTGCGATACCACATTTCCATCTGGATGCATGCCGGGATCATGGCCCGGTTGACCTCGCGGTCGTAGCACTCCCGAGCGAGGATCAGAGAACCATCCGCGCCGCCTCCCTTTCCGGTCTTGAGAGACCACGTCCCCGCGTCGTGGAAGCCCATGCGGACAGCGGCCCGGGCGAGTCCATTGCACTGCCCATCTCGCATGACCATCTTGGACCTCATCTCGTCGGCAATGTGCTTCCATACGCAGCACGTGTCGGCTTTGCATTCCCTCGAACGCAGGTCTGGCACGTTTGTATAGGTGGATGTCAGATCTTGAGGGTTTCCCGAGCCCGTCAGCAGTTGCTTGATGGCAGTTCCCGTGGCTGAGAGTTGATTGTCTGGCTTGTCGACGAGGTCGCCGATCAGCTGAGTGCCGCTGGCGGTGCCATTGGGGGCTTGCCTGGTGCCCAAGCTTTTCATCAGATCTGACATGCCAGGAAAGGCATTAACTGAGGCAACAGCCGCATAACAGAGTATTAATGACTTCATGTTCAAGGAAGGGGGAAAGAGTGTGAGGTGATGAAGAATAATGTAAGGAAGAAGCGCGTGGGATGCAAAAAACCAATGATGCTTGTGTTTTTGCTTCTTCACAGGCGGCTATTGGGTCTTTATACTTACCAAGTCGACGAAACGTCTCTTCAAGACGGACAAACCAAGGAGTATAGTCCAATCCATCTCCTCCACAAGAGCTCCGTCAATCTCCCCCTGCAAGCCAGTGTGCGCAGTCCTCCGGTGTCCCAAGCCACGCATCGACCCATCCGCGCTTTCGTGTTCCTGGTTCCTGGCGCCCGGTTCCTGATCTAGAACACCCCTTGAAAATAGCGGCCCCGGACCAATGATGGCCAACGGGTACTTGGCCAACGGGTACTGTCAGACAGGAGCCGTGGTTGAGATGAGCGGGCAAGAAGCGTGGACGCTTGAGCCGTCACAGTGATGCAAGGGGGTTGTCTGGCTCTCGGCACTGACATTACCAAAAAAGAAGGCCCAGCTGATCGTCCCAATGATCATCAGGGATGACGGCAAGCCAATCAGCTCCATTTTGTTTCAAAACATCATGTTTATTTTGGTCGCATGTAGTTCGGTTGCCGGTTGCGTCCTCATCTGAGCCATCTGCGCGGACGTGTGGCGCTGAGCTCAGGCGGTCTCGTCTGACGCGCGACAAAAAAAAGAGAGGCCTTGGCCGCGGGAGACTTGTTTAGCCAAAAGATCAGGCACCTGAAGTTCGGAATCGCACCGACGGGGGAGGCGGTTTCACTGGGGGAACTAGTGCCAGAGCACCCGTTTTGCGGAGGCACACGAGTCACCCGGCTGCATGTGCATGTGCTGGTGCAGGTGCCGGGGCCGGTGTGCGGGTGCTGAGCAGAACCTGAAAAGCGACATAGGGCGAAACGTGAGCTAAAAGAAGCCACACCGTTGGTACGCTGGCGAAGACCCCTTGTCTGACCGTCGGCGGACGCGCACGGTCTCGAGGGCGACTCGCTGCAATTCGGTAATGCTCGACGACATCTGGCACTTTGTCAATTGAACCAATTGAACTCTGGTCCATTTCCGCAACAACTCATCAGTGTTATGTTGGTGTATGCTGGTACGCGAAAGGGGATAGTACCGAACACTGAATGCACACTACCTATCCACCTAAGTAAAGTAAGTAGGTACCGGTAGAAGGTACCGGTAGACCTCGAGACTCTGCGTGCTTGTACCATTGCTTCGCCTCTGTTATGCTGAACTCTCCATGGCTTGCATCGTGATGCAGCCTCTTCAAACTACGTTCTTGCCCAGCCAATCCTTCCATTGATCAAGAGTCCACCCGGAGCTCGTGTCCTGCACAACACCATCAAACACAACCGTGGGTGTTACGTGAACGCCAATGAGGCGATTCATCTTGGTAATGACCTTCAAGTCGTTTGTGACCTGGTTCCCGACGTTCAGAGACCCGTCATCACTTGCCTTCTCGGGGATTCTTAGCAGCTCGTAAACCTCACCCTCATCCAGCCCGACCTTGCTGGCCACCTTGGCGAGCCGCTTGTAGGTAGCATTCCGAGTCTCGTTTACAGTGTTGACGTCGAAATAGTCCTGTTGCTCTTCGAAAAGGCGAGCACTAAAATCCCAGAATTTCTCAGGGGCAAGTCGCAGCACGGTCAGACCTGCTTCGTGCATGAGTGTCGATGACGGGTGCCACGGCTGAACCTGCTGGCGGAAGATCAGGGTCAGCTTTGACGACCATTCCTCGTGTTCTCGTATAGCCGGGACGACCTCCTTGGTCACGGTGCGAAAAAGTTTGGCCGAAAATGGACAGCAGTAGTCAAGGTAAATCTCAAACGTGTGCGTCGATTGAGGCGCGGCTGAGGTCAACGAGGGCGGGGCGAACTCGAGCTTGTGCCCGGCGAATTTGGGGGGCACGGCCATTTGAGTGGCGGATTCCTCTGCTTCCTCGTGGCAGCAGCCGAGAGCGTTTTTTCCAATCGAGTGAGAGAAGGGCTAGCTTTTACCTAGGTCTTCATAAAACCGTTTTTGCGGATGGAGGGAAAAGGTGCAGAGCACGCCGCCTTGTTCTTGCCTTTTCGCCCACGATGATGCAAGCGATGAATGATGCAACCTGGACAGGGGTAAGGCGGCAGCTAGCCAATGATGGGCCCACGTCCAGCCAAAGCGGGTCGCACGATTGGCGCGGCCCCTCCCAGTCGCGATTATGTTTACAGGAGTACGGAGTACTTTACTCATTACTTATCACTTGAATCATAAATCGCCCCTCAACGCCCAAAGACAACACACGCAATAACGGTGAGATGCGGCGAACTTCTTGATACCATCGAAACAGGGACACCCTCTAACAAGGGCATACGGTATACTAGATACCGGCCAATGCCTTCATGAATGCGTTTCTGGCTGCCAATAGGCTGAGAACTTTGACTGAAGGGCTTAAGTCAATAGTGTCTCGAGACCGCCGGCGATGCGTGCACCGAAGCAGTCGTCACACGACCAGCTCACATTCTCAAGCAGAATGATTGACATTGGCTGCATCAGATGTCCCGACTCACATGTGTTTGCCCTTCATGCCAGTCCTATCGCTCATTGCATTAGAATTCGGTTGCTTCCGCCAAGGAAACTCCGAGGGATTTGCGCTGCTCAAAGTAAGGTTCTAAGATATCCAGAGATCTGATTGACGTGCTTGGCAAACATTGAATTATGTGTAAGGCTGACGGGAATTGGTGCGCCAAAGGATGCCCAGCCGACTATCCCTTGAACACTAGGAGCTAGTTTGGATGACAACAAAAAGCAGACTTTGGGAGATCCCCGGGTAAAGCGGCAGATTCCTTGGCCGCCCTCCAGGCACAGGACCCTGTGGCTGAGCGCTGGCCACACTCCCTGTATGCTATGGGGCCTCACGGACAAGGTGCATGCCGGGAAGGCGCTATCAATCAACGATGCCGATTTTCTACTTCCGTCAGGAACAGTGACGCCGCTATGTCGTCGTTTCCTTCCTCATCGCTGTGTGTCCCCAACGCACTCGGCGCACCTGCCGCGCTTCAAAGATGTTGTTGTACTGCTATGTGTGACGCTGGGCCGTCTTCCGGAAATTTTGGTCCGTCGATTCGTCTGGCGAGGAGGCTCTACCGATTGTCCTCAGCGTCCCCTCACGTCAACCATCAATCCAGCTGGACGCACGCAGGCCGCGTCGAGACGATTTGGCATTTCGGTGTAGCGCTGACCACATTTCAAACACTAGTAGGTACATCTTACTGTCATGGTAGCCCTTTCAGCCCCTGTCTGTTCCCAGCAGCGAGGATGCTGGGTTGCAGTGGCCAGCAGCAGTAATCTATTGGCGGGTAACTAAATAAATTTGCCGCATTTGACACGGACACGCGGGTTTCCCACTGACAGTTGCACAGTAGCCTCGGTCTTGATTATGACGTGCCCCAAAGCCGCCGATGTCACCTCAGAGCGCCCTAGCCGCGCATCGAAACATGTTTCATCTGGAGCACGTTTTTCGCATTTCTTCCATCAATTCGAAAAGAAGAAAGATTTCCCATAACAGTGCACATGAGACAAAGTGGATAGCGGCTTGGGCGTATAACGTGCTATCCGCCGGCACGGCGATGCCATCAGTCGTTCGTGCTACGCTGCCCTTTCGAACATCCATATCGAGGCTTCAATCACACTATCGCCTTGCTGGACGAAGAAGTCACTTGCCTCGAGTAGACGTTACAGTGAATATCGTTGCTCAGAAAGGATGCAAAGGTAATGCCGATTTGATACACGAATATATATACATATAATTGAACGACAAAGGAGAGATTGGTAGGTCTGCATGTACAATTCTTCTTCAACCACGAGATCAACCACGAGCTGCTATCGAGCGCACAATTTCCTGCATAATGTCGCGGATTTGTCCTACCCCAGGTTGCTTCAGCATATCAAAATGATGGCATCCCCTGACCACGCGGGGCACAATGTTTCTCTTTCCTACAAGCTCATCCCATCCATTGTACTTCAAAATCTCGTCTGATCGCTTTTGTAGTAGCCAGAGCATGTTCAAGGGGTCACTTGGCAAGATGGGAATTCTCCCCTCCTCATCCACTCCGTTGCCTGCCCAGATGGCCCACGTAGGCAAATCTTGGGGAAGATGCCATACGCGTGACTGGTAAGTATCGAGAATATCAGAAAAAATGTCAAAATGAGCCAACAACCAGGCCGGAGGCTTTTTTCCGGGCACAGATGAGAAGGTGTCTAGCTCGTCCAATTCGTTGTACAGTCTAGGTGGCAGCTTCGGGAGTCCGATCGGGTTCGGACTGTCCAGCAGAATGAGACCGTCGATGGGTTCTCCAGCTTCTGCTAGTATCTGAGCAGTGTCGTAGGCGCAGATACCTCCAGCCGACCACCCGCCGAGGATGTATGGCCCCTTGGGCTGACGTCTGCGAATCTCGGCAACATACGCAGTGGTCATTTCACCGAATTGGCATGGTTTGAGACCAGTTCGTCTGACGTACGGACTGTTGAGGCCATACACAGCGACATTTGCGACATCAATGTCAGGGATCGGCAAGTACGACGTTGCTGAACCAGATCCGTCAGGGAACAACCATATTGTCCGGGTACAAGACGTGGAATTTCCTTGCAACAAGACGGACGTGGCTGGCGGTACCTCGGTGGGTTTCGGGGACACGTGCGCCAAGGTCTCCAAAGGGCTCACTATAGATGAAACGTCAGCGGCGCGAACGGAATCCGTGTACACCAAGGGTTCTCCAGATGCGAACATACCAACAATGGGCTGCACATCTGGGGTCAGATATGAGTCGAAACTGTCGAGCTCTGTCACTTCCACCGTCATTGTGGACAGCTTCTCTTGTACCACTTCGGCTATTGGAAAAGCCCCGTATATAGGCTCTTCGTCCGGAGTTACGAGTGGCGTGCTCGAACTTGAATCGGAAGACGGCGAAGATGGGCCCATGATCAGCTCAACGAGCTCTCCGACGGTGATGCAGCTGATGAAGGATGTCGAGTCCACTTTCAGGCCCAGCTCTTCATGCATGCGGTCCGCCATAGTCAGTCCCAATAGCGAATCCACCCCCAGCTCGGCGAGTTCCGCATCGTTGTGAACATCCTCTATTGCAGCTCCTACCTCCTCGGCGATGATCACTCTGAGTTTATCCGAAGGAACATTGATTTGAGTCGGCAAAATGAGCTCTGGCGGATCGATCGGTCGGTCTATGGCGGCAGGAATCTCTTTGGTGGCAAGGACATGCCTCGGCTCTGAAGGAACTGCCCTAGACACTGCGACATTCTGCCTCGGTAGAACTAGGTCCAAAACCTTTCTCTGGATAGACATAAAGGTCACGCCCTCATATATGGCGACAACTTCGTCCATGCCTTCCTCGAAAACATAAACGTCGCCGCAATAAGAGTTTTTGTCCTTGGGCTGCATCTTCAGGTACGTGACATAGGTTTTGCTGTCTGAGAGAGGCCGGGACACCTTCATGTTGTCCCAACCGTGATTGATGTAAACCTGGCTGTGGGAGTCAACTTCGTCGTTTGCGTTCAAAGTGAAACCAGTGATCTGGCCAAGACTGTCGATCCAGTACGGAGGCAACAACCATTTGTCGGCGGTTCCCGGAGGAGTGTTGAACTTCACTTTGGCGGTGGATTCCATGTCTGCGGATCGCATGATGATCTCACGGCACCCCTTGAACGAAGGCTGATAGTCAACAAGCGCGCTGAAGAGCTTATAGAACATGCCTGTTTTGATCATGTGGGCAGCACCATCATCTTCGCGGGCGGATTTGCGTAGATCTGCAATCCTCGACTTGACAAGGAAATCACGGCGCTTCCACTCATCCTTCCAGCGACTCTTCTCTGTGAAGAACCCCTTGCAGCTGGCATGCTGCTCCATTATTTTGCCGTCCTTTGGAGAAATGCTCGCAACAGAG
The DNA here is from genome assembly GCA_030783925.1 of Aschersonia sp. MBC 735. Classification (NCBI taxonomy): domain Eukaryota; kingdom Fungi; phylum Ascomycota; class Sordariomycetes; order Hypocreales; family Clavicipitaceae; genus Aschersonia; species Aschersonia sp. MBC 735. The sequence continues at coordinate 33,845 of JARJRV010000275.1, read as the reverse complement.
AAGGCCGCCTGCCTCGTGGGCCATTGGACGCTGGCCTTCAACTGTATAAGCTGTGGACCAGTATCGCTCAGTATAAGCGGCTTGTCGACAAGCATGTTGGCGATTTCAACGCCAATGTCAGACTTGTCGAACGCCACCGACGACCTTTCGAGAAGCCGTGTGAACAAAGTGAGAGCCATATCGGCATACACGGCTGAGGAGCACAGGGCTCGAGTGTTCACTTTGTGAGCCTGCATCACATCCCGGAAGTCAGGATGCTGCACATTGGTCTGTGCTGTGATAGACCCATCATTTGCAGAGAACTTCTCCTGCACGATCTCTTGTACTGACGTGGTGAAAAACGGCCTCACGACGGTTTCTGCTTGTGGTGGGCTCGTCTGAGCCGCGACAGGCGCGCTGCCCTTTGTCAAACACCAGTCGTGTTGATATGGAATCCAGTGGCTTTTCAGGTCCCACTGGTAGGCTGGAAGCTGAAGGACTTGCTTGTTCTGCTTTCCCCCGCTGTGATATTCTGCCCAATTGAGAGAAAGTCCGCTGTCATAAAGACTGGCCAGAGTTGAAAGGAAAATTCCCCAGTCATCCTCACCACGACGCAGACATGGTAGCGTCTTGACAGTCGATTCAAGATTAGACTTGAGCATGCCGCTGCATACGGGATGTGGTCCGACTTCCACCCATGTGGTGCGGTCTGACATGACATTCAACTGTTTTGCCGTCGACAGGCACGTCTGGAATTTGACAGTCTCGCGGCAGTGGCGGGCGAAATAATCGCTCGGGGAGCCCATTTCACTGGCAGCATGAACAGTCTTGCCCAGAAGGGGCGAGAGCACGGGAAACCTGGGATCCTTGAGCTTGATCGAAGCACAGATATGCCTGAAGTCTTCCAATAGAGGTTCTACCTGCGCGGAATGAAAGGCGAATTGGACTTTGAGATGGGTCGACTTGACGGAATGGGTATTGAGAATATCCTTGAAGGACTCGATGTCCTTGTTTGAGCCAGCGACAACAGTCTCCTCTGGTCCATTGATGCATGCGATGTCCAGGTCTTGGTAAGATGCCGCCCTGATCGACATGACTTTGGCCACAGAGGCTCTGATGGCCAGCATGGCGTGACTCCCGATGGCGCAGTGCTCCTCGAGGAGACGTGCTCTGCTGCCCACGAGATAGATGGTGTCTGCGTCTGACAGGACTCCTGCGACGTTCAGTGCAGCGTACTCTCCAAGGCTGTGGCCTACAGCAACTTGTGGAGTTATGCCGAGAGCCAGAAGAACCTTGCCTAGTGCCATCTGCAAGCATGTGATGGCCAGCTGTACTTTGACTGGCGAGGTCTGGTCGAGCAGGGTGTCACTCTCACCGGTGATGATGTCAAGGAACGACTCAAATCCCTGCATGCGAACGATATCGTCGAGACCTATGAGATACGATCGAAACAAGGGCAGCGAGAACAATTTCTTGCCCATGCCGAGGTATTGAGAACCCTGACCAGTGAAGCAAAGACCTATCGAGCCGGTGTTGCCCGCCACGGATGAGTGCTTCTCCTTGTCGGCAACGACGCTCAATGCCTTCTTGATGTCCTGGACGGTTGACCCAACCACGGCTGTGCGAAAGTTGTAATGAGTCCGACGGGCTGCGGTAGTGAAGGACAGCGAGTCAAGTGACACGTCAGGGTTTTCAGCGAGATACTGCAGCATTGAGCTGACGTTCTTCTTGAAAGAGCCTATCGTTTTGGCCGAAACCGTGATGAGATGAAGAGGCCACGAAGGATCATCAGATGCTGGAGCCGGTAGTAATGGTCCATCTTCGATCAAAACCGACGAATTACCACCCGCAGCGCCGAAGTTGTTGACGAATGCTCGTCTTCCAAAAGGCTCAATCGCTGCATCCGGTCGCAGCCAAGGCGTGTTCTTCATCGCAATGTGAACATTCCTCTGGTCGAGATCAGTAGGGAAGTTCCTGTTGATCTTGGTCTTGATACCAACGTGCCGCGGGATGGCATTGTTTTTCATCATGAGCAGCACCTTGACAAGGGAAGCCACGCCGGAGGCCGACTCTGCATGCCCGATGTTGGCCTTGGCGGACCCGAGATGGAGAGACTTGGAGCGGCGAGAGCCCTCAGGGGCAAAGGTGCTCAAGACGGAATCCATCTCGCAGGCGTCGCCGTGCTGGGTCCCCGTCCCGTGCATCTCGACATAGCTCACCTCGGAGCCGGCAACATTGGCAGAGTCGAGAATGCGGCTGAAGATGGCGCGTTGTGCGCCCGAATGCGGCCGCGTAATGGACACAGCCTCGGCCGAGTGGTTTGTGTAGGCGCCCAGGATGGTGCCAAAGATGGGATCGCCATCAAGCAGCGCATCGTCGAGCCGTTTGAGGAGAACGGTCGCCACAGTGTCAGATCTACAGTATCCATCCGCGGCATCGTCAAAAGTATTACAATTTCCAGTCCGCGACAGAAAATGGCCGCGGTCCAGGCCAGCCCAGTTATCCGGGCTGGTCAAGATGTTTGTGCCGCCGGCAATGGCGACATCGCAGTCCTGGGTCCAGAGCGCGTTACAAGCGATATGCACGGCGGCGAGTCCGGAAGAACAGGCCGTGTCGACGTCAAAGGAAGGGCCGGCAAACCGGAAAAAGTAATTGATGCGCCCGGGAAGGAATGCTCGACTACCGCCCGGGACGAAGTATGTGTCGACGTTTTGGGCGCTGTTAATCTCTCGGTAGTCGTCACTGGCCGTGCCATAAAATACACCCACCCGGCTTCGCTGCGTTGACGGTGATGAATCGGGCACGAAACCGGCCATTTCCATGGCTTCATAAGCTGTCATCAAGGCCAACCTCTGAGCGGGATCAGATTGATCGGCCTCCCGGGGAGACATGTTGAAGAATTTGGAGTCAAAGAGGTCTGCATTCCGGACGAAGCAGCCCTTGGTGACGCCGCTCGTGTTCTTCTTCTTTCCCGTGGGATCATAGTATAGCCAGGGATCGAACCGATCTTTGGGAATCTCCTTGTGCACGTCGCGCCCGGCGGCGAGCAGATCCCAGAACTCCTGGTTGTCCTCAGCCTCGGGGAATCTTCCGGAGTAGCCGATGATGGCAATCTTGGATCTCGTCGACCCTTTTTCGCTGCGGGATCTCTCACCCCCTCGAACGAATGTCGGTGATGTGTCGAGAGTTTGCGTTACTGTCACGCCGGAGGAGGCCCGCATGACGGAAGCAATAGCCTCGACGTTGCCGAATGCGAATGGCAGAATGTGCACGGTTTCACATTGTGAATTCTGCGCTGCCACACCGGTTCTTTTGACGATGAGGTCCCATCGCAGCTGATGGAGCAATATCTCGGAGGCAGCGGCTCTCAGCAAGTCATGGCATGTCGCTCCGCCTGCAAGTCGCTCGTTCTCGCCGCTCGAGTTCGAAATGACCTGTAAGCGAGACATCCTGGCCGATGTGCGCGATTCGAGCCTCTTCAGCGTCTCGTCCACGTCCTGCTGTTTGTAAAGACAAGAAGAATGAAACAAGCCCTTGACTTGGAGCTGCGCAGCCTTCAGATCTGGGTGATGGGATAGAAACTCCTTCAGCTCCATCGGAGGGCCCGAGACCGTGACACTTCCGTTACCAAGGGCACTGACGTAAATGCGACTCATGGCTGAAAGGCCCCTCAAATTGCAGTACGTATCAAGAATTTGGCTCATGAAAGCACCCTCTACGCCGGAGACGACGCAAGAGCATGGACGATTCTCGTTGGTGCTGCCCGACACAGAATTTGTTCGAGCCTGCACCAGCAGACCGATTCTAAATGCCAGGGCAATGATCTCGCCGGTGATGGAAACGAGATCGAGCGTGTTCTCGCTGCAGCTGACAGCAACGCCAGCAAGAAGGCCGAAGCAGCTGCTAGTAATGCAGGAAGACGAGGACTGTGGATACGACGAATTCGTCTCGTTGATATAACTATTTCACGGTCAGCTCAATGCCCAGGGAGATGAGGTTCTGCGTGATACTAACGACACGAAAGAAGCTATTTGGGAGAGACAAGCGAATGCTCCGCGCAATGCGCAGCTTTGATTGTCCGAGGCATGATGCGCGTCCAACAGCTCAGAAAGGTTGGACGAGTGTGGAATAACAGCTCTTTGACTAGGTGGCAGAAGACCAAACTCGGCTTTGAGAACGTGGTACGTGTCTGCGAACAGAGAAACAAGCACCGCATCTGTCTTCTTGGACAGCAATCGCCGAAGGTCAGGATAATATGGGACAGTCAGGTCGCCGAAGGCGATGACCTGAAACGTATCTGCCATAGCGCTGGCAGCGGACGGGACAGACTTCTTCTCGCAAAAGGAGTGAACGTGGAAAATGAAGAAGCCCAAGAATTCTATGTGAAGAAAAGGGGAAGTAAAATCTCTTCTCACTCTTGACAAGAAGTTGAGAAAGAATGTCGTGCTTCTTCGTTTCTGCATCCTCAACGCTGAGGTCGCAGGCCATATAAAGGCATCCTCTGAATCGACATGGGCTTCGTCCATGGACTTGTCTATGGTATCTCGATCCCAACCGGCATCCATATCAACGAGTCATACACTCGAATGTCGATTCCATGACCCGCTCGATTTCGCAGGAGGATTGCCTCCGTTCAATCACTATGCATGGCTAAATCCTATTCCGCGCTCGGCTGACCCGAATTCACGATCAAGCACACCATCGGTCTTGGATCCTGAGTCATAACAAATCATGCATTTCTTTTCGCATCCTCGTTTGGCCATGCTCGATCCAGATATGATGGAAAGGCACATCCCGATTGGAGAAAACAGCAATGTATGATGCTTGCATACTGGCCGAATCAGTCTACGGGACATTGTGCGAGTGGCACACGGCAGTTTGTATCACTTTTTCCATCCTTTTTCCCTTGTCTCAAAGAGGAAAGCGTTACAAGGGTGTAACACCATGCGTAAGTACAAGGACCTGTAAGATTGCCTCTGCAGGCATGAGTCCAATCGACAATCCATCCTCCCCCCCAGGAGTATGGAGCAGTCGGTTTCCTTTACGGAGTACATGGCTCCAAACTGCACAATGTGGTAAGAGAGAAGTTTCTTTTCGGGGCCGTCAATCATTCATCCAGGTGTGGAAACCTGACATCCATCTTTTGCAACTGGCGCTCGTGGGGATCGAGAGCCAGAAACAAGCTTTCGTGCAACATTCCTCCGACTTTGAAAGTCTATGGCCACGCAACATTACCTAACAACCGACGTGTTGATGCCAACTGCGGACGAGGGGGTGGGGAACAAGACTGCCTCAATCGAGTTTGCCTTGAACGATATGGCATTTCCAATGATTCCCGGTTTGCAACATGCATAGCCCGGTAGGGCGGAACGGGCTGGAGTCCTCCCCCTTGCTCGCCGGCAGAGCCCTTGACGGGCGGAGTACGGAGTCTGCACAATTGCATTCGATGGAGGGCGTGTGGCAAACTAGTCTCTTGACGCAGCTTTTAAATTTCGGGAATATGTCTGCCCAACTTGATCAGTCCGAGAGGATTGGGCTCGCCGCGAGAAAAAGGTCTCATCTAGAAGGTGATGACCGTCCCCCGGCCAGACCCGGACGCCTCCAGTCAGTCCGGACGAGTCCATCGAGAAAGGCATGTCTCGAGTAGATTTATTTGGATGGAATTCCAATCTTGGTTCGATGATATTGCGCCATCTTGAGGTAGCTTTCATAATCGAACGACCATGTCACCCGTGTACAGATGCGGACCACTGGGCTGCATCTCCGCCACGGGAACGCAGTTCGCAGGTCACAGTCCACTCAGCATTTCCGGTAGCGAATGAGAAGAGCAACCGACGTCGGAGACGAAGGTCATGCAATGCATCTGTCCCTCATCATGGCAACAACATCCACTGGCGGATAGTCCGACGACTCCCAGCAGCAGGGACTGACTAAACAGTCAATGATCCAATCAATCAAGCAGCCTTTATGTCTCACATCATGGACGGTTGTCCCGGCCGAGGCGGCGGTAGTCGTAAAGGTGGAGATGCTCGCCTCCCGAGATATGCATCAACGGCACAAGTTGGGGCCGTCACACTCTCTGTACACATGCATGGCGGATCATTCGTGCATCCCCCATGCACCGGTCCATCCAGGGCCGCGTGATGGGATTTGTCGACTGGGTCATGACCACCCTTTGAGCCTCGATTCGGAGCTGCGACGACCATTTGCCCCCCGTCCCCCCCCTCTCCTCTTCTCATCTGCCTCATATACGCGATATGTCTCCCGCGTAGAAATCCACTCCGACTTCGACCTCCTCAGATTTCCTGCCCCGTCACCCGTGTCTTTTTTTTTTTCCTCTTCTCTTCCCCTCTCCTTCCCATCCTTGCCCTGAGTCTTCGGCCCAGCAGGTTGCTTCACACTTCGATCTTCATACACCACAGTCTCTAGCGTTTCTTCGCCGAGTTTCGCCCTCGGCTCCAGAACAACCAAACAAACATACGCCATGGCATCCGAGAAGCTTCTTTGTCTCAACATCCTCGGCTACAAGAGGCCCGGTATCTCAACGGAGGATTACCAAAAGTACATGGTGGAAGTCCATGCGCCGCTTGTAAACGGACTCATGCAGAAGTACGGCTTCCTCCATTACTCTATGGTCAGTTTTTTACGGGCTTTCGGCTTCTCCTTTTCCGTATGCAAGTGGTGTTGCATTTCCGCTAACCCGTATCATGAGAGGCGACCAGTCGCACACATCGGATGAGTCGCCTCAGCTCATGGCTCAGCTCTATGACGCGCAGTTTGCCAACATTGCGCCTTATGATAGCTGTGTGCAGATTGTGTTCCCCAACATCGAGTGCTTCGTCAAGATGAAGGATGACGACTACTTCAAGGAGAACATCAGACCTGATCACGAGAATTTTGCCGACACCAAGAAGTCGCAGATGATGATCGGGTGGTACTCGCCTGTACTGGCTGATGGGCTGCTGCTCCGTAACTCGGACTCGGGAAGCGAGATGAGTGGGTAGATGCATTGTCGAAGCCCAAGTCATTGAACAACAGAAGAATCTTCCTGTCAGCCTGTGTGAGGTGTGTGGGAAGAGGGCGGTGTCGAACGTGTTTTGTTACGGTTGCGCGGATTCGGAAACATGCTCGGATGATGTTGTTTTGCGTATGATACTATGATTACACACTCTTTGTTTATTTATTTTCTCCTTCTGAAGCACCGCATAGAAGGAATAGAAGGTTCAGGATGCCTTTTCAACATGATGAGCCATTTAGGAGCGACTGGGCTATCCTGTGATGCACCATGACTGTGTTCAAGCCCTCTCTGTGGCTGAGTGTAGACGGAACGCTTTGCGCGCTTACCTGCCCACTTGTACTTTATTTGGCACTCAATAGGTAGTAGCTACCTGTATAATAGTAAAGTAAGTTGAATGAAGTAAGTACTTAGACTTCATCATACATGTCTATTAGTGAACCTGGCTTTCTATGCCCCCATTGAGCTCAGCTGCTGCGTCGCGACTACGTGCTTAGCGAAAAGGCAAGGACCGCCCAACTTTATGCGCGGATCTCGTGATGTGAATTGTTTCTTCACCAAAAGGTCACTCCCGATCGGCTGTATCGAACATTCGCGTCATACCATCCGCTGGCTGCTAGTTGTCGACGGGAGGTACCAGGGGACTTGAGGGGGTGCATTAGTCTACCTGGCCTTGGTGGACTGAAAAGACTCGTAAGTGACTTAAGCGAGATTGAGTCAACAAGTGGCGGCATCAGGCAAGCGATATGCTCACGCCAGTCAGAATTGCTAATGAACTCGGAAGCTTCAAGACCCAGAGACTGCAAGAAGAAATGCAAGAAAAGAGGGCGCAAAAGGATGCAGAGGAATCATGCATCTCGTTGGGCAGCGGACGTTTTACCGAATGACGCCGGCGACCTGTCACTTGACGTGGCGAAGTGGCGTGTCACCGCGCCAGACGATCATCGCGGCGTGGCCACACACACTCACCACGGAGAAAAGTCAAGTGTTCTCAGTCAGTCACGGAACAAGGCCGAGGTGAACCAGATTGAGAGCCCTGTAGGCTCCGACTTGGTCCGAAATTGTCTCGAGATGATATTCTGTGACGACTGATCTGGCTCGGTGACAGCGGCACGCTCCACGGTCCGCCACTGCACGTTCGGCAATTCGTCCCCGTCATACCCGGTGATCTGATCTTGTTCTCGTCGCGCAAGGATAACATGAAGATGAATGATAATGATGACAGCACCAAGGAAGAAACTAATGATCACAATGGCTGCCGGCCTAGGCGATTCGTCGAGGCGCCTGGGATGAAAGCCTGATCCAGCAGTGGCAGCCTAGATGTTCACGATACTCATAGCGGCACTCGACGCGAGCCAGGAAGAGCGGCCCGCGACGATGGAACCATTGACTCCGAAGAAACGGCGCTTGGGTCGATAGTCCGGGGGGCCTCGACCCTATCATGAGTACGGAGAATGTATAAACGCTAGATATACATCGACGTGGGCATATACATGGCTCGAGAGTACCAAATGATGTCCTCGAGGCAGCCTAAAAGTCCGTAATGACGGGTATCGGCGTTCAGATAATGAACTAGTCTTCTGTGTCACCGAAAAGTCAGATGAGTCGGAGGCAACTTGTCAGTCATGAGCGCATAGACTTCTGACGTGTTGTTGCCTCAGTGGCCGGATGGAGGAAATGAAACAGACCCTTCACCCTTGCACGTGAGAGCAATGAGATGGCAGCTCACCAGCCTGGGGTTCTGTCACCCCGTGAGCCCGGAGCCGCTCCGGGGGAAATTGCCGTCCCGACGACAGTCGTCGGAAAAGAACCGTGTTCGAACCGTCATACAAGATCTTTTTGCCTGACTGGGAGTGCCGCGGTCACTTGTCGCCTCTCGGCCTGAACGCTCTCGTCACTGGAGCGTGGGACACTTGGCGATTATTTTCTCGAGGGTCCACGCGAAAACGAATATGGCAGCATCGCATGGCTTTCCGAGAATGAAACGGTCATCGACTTTTCAGTCCCTGCGAGGGCTGCTCGTCCCAGAGTAGAGAGGGGTAAGGGAAGAAGAAGAAGCCGAAAAGGAGATTGGCAACAACGGTTTACTTCTCGCCTCGTCCATCTTTGGGGGGGGCCATGCGTTGTCAGCCACCCCTCTCTTCCCGCATCGTCTGGCCCCGTACCCGACTGACCGAAACTCAAAATAAGCCCCCAAGACAGAACCATGATCCTTGTCTCACGTCACCCTTTCCGGGCAAGGCAGCCGTTTTCTCGGTCCCGACCGGGTCGCCTTCCCGTCCATCCATTCCACACCGATCGTGTGTGGGTGGGAAACGTGGCGGATTCCCATGTCTGACCTTGATGGGAATCTCACATTGCCGTTCGTTTTCTGACAGGGGGTCCTTTCTTCCATTCTGAAGGACCAGGGTGCTCGTCGGGTCCGACGCCAAAATCTCTTCACATCACCCGTGTGCCGTTCTCGGCTGTCAGCTAGTTGGTGTAGGGTTGCAGTGGTCGTGGTCCCCTGCAGGGAGGCGTTGAGTGCCGATATTCAGGGTCATGACGCGCATACATTGTGTTTTTTTTTTCGAGGGTCCAAGGATCATCGAAAGGGCTTTGGTCGGCACTCCATGTGCTTTCGTGCGCGTTTACGGCATGATTTGCCACGGCTGCGCTTCTCGGATCAAGTCCGATGCGTGCATGCTCTCTTGCCAATGTAGCTTCACGTCATGCACTGCTTGTATAGGACCAAGGTCAATGGACATTTGGAAGACACTCAACGCCCCTGTCCAGGTATCGTCTACTCCGTACTGCAGGTCTCAATAGTCAGTCGATTTACTCCGTATTCCATATGAAGCATGTGTGAGTCACAAGCACGACATGCACGACATGCAATCACAATGATGGTGTTGCATTCGTTCTTTTTGGGAGAGTTGTCTCCAGAGGACTGAGGACACAAGGTGCCATTGAGACCATGTGATCCCAGAACCAAGCGGGGACGAAGGTGAGACTTCGATCCTCGCCAAGACAGCGGTGATGTCTCGATTGCCGAGGCCAGGAAAGAAACGATTTGTTCGTGAATTACATTTCTGGGCTCTCATTTCCCACCTCAAGTCATGCTTTTTCTCTCCGTCGACATTCGTCAATGTTGGAGAAGCTAGCCCTGTTCGAATGAAAGACTTTTCAGAGAACGTTTGCCCATTGCCGATTTGAGTTTCGACATGTTTTGGTGGCAAGCCTCCTCAGACAGACTCATGGCTGTGGGACGTTCCTCTATGGAAGCCTATTACCTTGGACTATCAGGATAAGTTGCAAAGCGATTTCGTTTCCTCCTCTGACTGTCAAGAGTTCGCTCGGACTACTCTATCGATCCGCGAAATTCAAATCAGCTCGCCCAAGTTAAGTGAGTGAACCGGCAGACACAATCCCCTGTCGGTTTTACGGGACCAGACACGAGAGAGATCGATCAATTGGCACATATCACATACCTGAAGACTATTATGGTCAAATCGATGTATTATCCGAGTCATGATTCATCGACTTACGATACGATGATGCAGCCCACCGAATATGGAGCCTGCAGTGGGAGACGCACGGGAAAATGCATCTTTTGGATCGTGCAAAAGCGGCAGAGTAGCAGTGGTGTCTCAATGCAATGCATTGATGCAGCTTAGTAGGAACCCCGCGTACCGACATTCATTGTGCAACCTAGAGAGCGAGATACCCCCCTCCCTCGGGCTCGCTCAAAGCCGACGACAGCACCCACACCCACAGCCGCAATCCCATGTCATATTTTGCTTTGTATCCTTCTTTCGTCGTTCGATCTGCGCTCTGCTGACCATTTTCACCGTAAATGATGATTCAGTATGGCTCTGGTATTTCCGGGCTTGTCTCGGACGTAACGGCGTCGCCACCGCGAAGAACTTTGGGCGGCCATCACATAGCTTTAGATATGGCTACAAAGCCGTCTGTGACATCCGGTGCTTGAGGTCGTGAGCAGTTCCTTCTTTCAAGGTTCGACGTGAATGCGTAGCTGGTAGGCTCGGTCATCGCTGAGATACTTCCGCTCGACATAAGCAGTCTTTGCACGTGGTGATTCTGCGGACCAACCATAGGTACGATACTGCTTCAAGACCTTTCCGTGGCTTCTGTGACTCGCATTGTCTGACTTTTTGAAGGCGGCGTTTCTTGCGCTTCAGCGAGCAACATGGCCTTTTACACGCTGGTCGCGGTGCTTTTGTGTGCGCTTCTCAATGGCGTGCAGTCGGATACCGTGTTTGAGAGATATCACCTCACCTGGGAAGAAGGCGCCCCCAACGGACAGTCGCGGAACATGACCTTTGTCAACGGCCAGTTTCCAGGTCCGCCTCTTATTGTCGAGGAGGGTGACGATGTGGTGGTGCGTGAGCTCGAATGCCATTTGAACTGACAGTTCGCTGAATGATGAGCCTAGCTCGAAGTCTTCAACTGGATGGATTTCAACACGACAGTTCACTTTCACGGAATCGAGTAAGTATGCTCTGATTGGGTGTAATGGTAGGATGCTGACGTTGTCATGTAGACAGGACGGTACTCCGTGGTCTGACGGCGTGCCGGGTTTGTCACAGAAGCCAATCCAGCCTGGAGAGTCGTATGTGTACAAATTCAAGGCGTCCCCGGCAGGTACGCACTGGTACCACTCACATGAACGAATGACGCTCGTGGACGGGCTTCACGGCGCCATCTTCGTCAAGTACGTGCAAAACATTTGACCTTTTTTGTTCGTCTCGGCGGACGACTGACGACTGTTGCATAGGCCCAAGCAGGACTTGAAGGGGCTTTGGTCCCAGATCAGCAATGCCGCAGAAGACGTCGAGGCCATGGACAGAGCAGCGATGGATCCGAAACTCATGGTCCTTTCGGATTGGTCGCGCTTGACGTCCGAGGAGTACTGGAAAGGGATTGAGGACGCGAGACTCATGGTCTTGTGAGTGCGCGCCCATCTGATGAGCTCCCTTGATCACGTCCATTTTAACAACAGTCTGTAGTTGTGTCGATAGCATCTTGCTGAATGGCGAGGGTGAAGTATACTGCCCGCCGATGGACTTCCTGATTAATGAGACGATACCGGGCCAGAAGGATCTCATCTTTGGTGGCCAGGACGTTACAGACAAAGGGTATGTGCTCTGTCCCCTCCCGTTGATTGTTCGCTCGTCAGTCGATTGGAACTCGGTCGCTTATTGTATCTATGACGCAGCTGCTTTCCCTTGGTCGCTGGAACCGAGGGTCCCTTTCTCAACCAAAGCCATTTGGATAGACTCCCGCCGCACATGCAGTCCGGGTGCGTGGCCTCGCAGGGCTCAAACCACTCCATCGAGGTCGATGCGGCCGACGGCTGGGTCAGCCTGAACTTCATCGCCGCAGCGACCAACAAGCAGGTCAAATTCCAGATCGATTCGCATGACATGTGGATCTACGAGATCAACGGCAACTACGTCAAGCCTCATCGGTTCGTCGTCGCTGCCATCACGGCGGGCGAGCGCTTTTCTGTCATGGTGAAGCTCGACCAGACGCCTGGGCGATACACGATCCGACTGCCGGACTCGGGCGCCACGCAGATCATATCGGCGTACGGCGAGATGGTGTACAAGGGTGGCGAGGACGTGGTGCCCCCGCCAAACCCCTACCTCACATACGGCGGCAAGATTGTGCGCCCGGAAATCAGAAACCAGTCTTTCCATCCCTTTGATGTCAGTGAAGACAAGATAGCTCCATGGCCGGCCGTGGCGCCCGCTGCAAAGGCAGACGAGGAGTACCTGCTGGTCGTAGGACGCGCGGGTGACCCGATCCAGTACACCATGAACACGAAGTACTTGTTCCCCATGAACTTCTCGGCAGACGATCCCATGCTGTACAACGTGAACCGCACGCTGGGCACGGTCGACGAAAACCTCGTCATCCGCACCAAGAACGGCTCGTGGGTCGATTTGATCGTGCAGGTCGGGGCCATCCGTGGTGACGAGAGCGCCTTCGAGCACATGTTGCACAAGCACGGCAGCAAGACATGGAGGATAGGCAACGGCTCAGGTATCTGGAACTACAGCAGCGTAGCGGAAGCCATGAAGGCGCAGCCGGAGAACTTTAATCTCAAGAACCCGGGGTACCGAGACTCGTGGCTGACGCAGTTCTCGCCCCTACCCACAGGGTACTGGATCGTGCTGCGATACCAGGTCACGAATCCTGGGCCGTGGCTGTTCCATTGCCACTTTGAGACGCACGCCATGGGGGGTATGGCGATTGCCATACTGGATGGCGTGGATGCGTGGCCCGAGGTTCCGGAGGAGTACGTCGAGGCGAATGCCAGAGGATGGCAAATCGGCTGATGCTGTTTTGCGCCTCGATAGAATCGCGTCAGGACTTGGATATTCCTGGATAGGATAGAGGGTTTGAGAGGGAGTGTACGATGGGCTTTTCCGTTCTTAGGTTGCTTGTAATATTGCTGGAACGGTTTTTTTATAGGAGATAGTGCGGTGGACTTGACTCTTTTTGCAAAGACACGAGACTCTTGGGCAAATTCGAGAGCGTGCTGCGGCGGAAGGATTTTGGCTCTGTTGAGACTACAGAGAAAATGTCGATGACAGGGCTAAATATGTCACGTAGCCATGAGTGCGTGGTTAATACATGAAAAATTGAACCGTCTGCTACCGGCATGGTCAGCGCAAAAATGGGGACCTTTCTTGTACAGATGAAGAGACGTCTTGAGCCGCTGAAGAATGCCGATATGTGACAAATTTCGTGCTTGACGCTAATCACCGAAGTGGTTGTGCAAGCTCTTAGTCGTGCAACGCCCTTCAATACACGCCGAATGATGACATGGTTCGATTCTTGAACACACTTCAACAAGTTAAGCAGTAGATTGATCATTATCCGCCGATGCCGATCGGTTGCGCCGTGTTGAGCCTGTCATAATTGGCGGGAGTCAATTTGCGTATGTCCAGGTGGCTTCATCTCTGACTCGAGCAACACCCACTACCCCCGACTCTATAACGCGAATGATGTCTCCTACTGCTCGCTCAACATTGGCTCTCTAGATCACGCAGCTTGAAAGGCGGCTTTGAATTAACATGACCAAGAGGTAGCCAGCGAAAAGCAGACGATGGCCGCGCAACAGATGAAAGCAGGAGAAGGGAGGGAAAAGCTGGTCGGTACAGGGTAGCTTGTCAGGCAGGGTCAGGGGTCGAGACTCCACCACGCAAACCCATGCTTTTGCGTTTGATGGCACGGCCAGCTGAACTCGCGGCGATATCGAACACACTGGCTCCTTGTCTTGTCCAGCCGACTATTCGGCCCCTCGCCTGCTCACTGACAGTAGAATTGGCGAGATATTGAGACGTATCGATGCTTCTTCGCACAGAGTTACCGTCATGACCCCATAGCGACTCGCCGCCTCTCCACCCCGTCACGCGCCCACCTCGAATAGGTCTCGTCCCGTCCAGCTTCTCGGCCTGCGACGCATCATGGGCGTCTCGTCGCTGCTTCGCCAGGTCTACGATGTCGACACGCTCGATAGTCGCTTCGTCAGCTCCTCTTCGGCGCCCTATCGGACCGTCATTGAGGCGCGAAAGGATCCCGACGCGTCCAAGGCGACTGCCGACAAAGCCCAAGTTGGCGCCTCTTCGCCAAAATGGCAGACACCCGAGTTCTACCTCTACTTCCTCGTGATTATATGGGCGGTGCCCTACATGTTCTGGATAGCCTTTGATGTGTCGAGACGTATGTTTTCTGTCTTTCCCGAGACTTTGGGGGAGGGGGGTGATATACCGGGAAATGCTGACCTTTGATCTCTTGCTGCTGGCAGCCTCGGATCCGCGATACCACAAATACGAGCGCTTCCTGTCCGATGGCTGGATTCCCGGCCGCAAAATAGACGTCTCTGACGCGCAGTACCACACTTTTCGTACAAACTTGCCCTACATGGCGGCCTTGTTGGTTTTCCATCCCGTGCTGCGGAAAGCATGGAATGCCGTGTATCAACCACCCGAGAATGGACAGGGACGCAGGGGCGCCGCAAGACTGGAACAACGGGCCGCGTTCGACTTTGTCTTTGCCATTGTGTTTCTCGTCATCCTGCACGGCGTGTCGGCGCTCAAGGTCCTGTGCATCTTGTCCATCAATTTCCAGATTGGCCGGAAACTGCCGCGCAAGTACGTTCCCATTGCGACGTGGGTCTTCAACATTTCGACGCTGTTCGCCAACGAGCTCTGCGAGGGCTATCGGTTCCGAAAACTCGCGAGCTTCGTCTCGCCACCGGACGAGAAGGGCGACTCGGCCCTGATGCTGACTGGTGGTTGGCTCGATAGCTTCGGGGGCATTCATTCCCGATGGGAGGTGCTCTTCAACATCACAATACTGCGGCTGATTAGCTACAATATGGACTTCTACTGGAGCATCGACAGGAACAGCACAAGTTCCGTAGAGGTGAGTTTCGTCCTCTCTTCCCCAAATTATTCTTTGCCTGTCCACGGGGACGCTGGCTGATTCGAGTGCCTACAAGAAGAAACAGCTGGACCCGGCCAATCTGTCGGAGCGGGACCGCATCTCCCTCTCCGCCGCACCAGACGAGTACAGCTTCCGAAACTACGTGGCCTACGCCATCTACGCGCCGCTGTACCTGACGGGCCCCATCCTCTCCTTCAACGACTACATATCCCAGCTCAAATTCCAGGCGGCCAGCATCGAGCGCCATCGCACCATCCGCTACGGCATCCGCTTCCTCCTCGTGCTGCTGGCCATGGAGCTCGTCCTGCACTTCGACTACGTCGGGGCCATCAGCATGGCGAGCCCCGTCTGGGGCGACTACTCGCCCGCGCAACTCAGCATGCTGTCCTTTTTCAACCTGCACATCATATGGCTGAAGCTGCTACTGCCCTGGCGTCTGTTCCGGCTATGGGCGCTCATGGACGGCATGGACCCCCCCGAGAACATGGTCCGCTGCGTCAGCAACAACTACAGCACCCAGCTGTTCTGGCGCGCGTGGCACCGGTCCTACAACCGCTGGCTCATCCGCTACATGTACGTGCCGCTCGGCGGATCCTCATTCCGCAGCTGGGCGGCAGCGGCGCGGTCCATTGTCACGTTTCTGCTCGTCTTTACATTCGTCGCCCTCTGGCACGACATTCAGCTCCGGCTGCTCATCTGGGGGTGGCTCATCGTCTTCTTCATGATTCCCGAGTGGGCGGCCGCGCTTGTCTTCCCCAAGAGGAAGTGGGAGAGCCGTCCGACGGCATACCGCATGTTGTGCTGCGTCGGTGCCGTGGCGAACGTGCTCATGATGATGGCGGCGAATCTGGTCGGCTTTGCCGTGGGACTCGATGGGCTGCAGAGCATCATTGCGGGCATTCTGCACGACTGGTCTGGTACGTGTGTACTCTTTACTCGCTTGATTCATGGTGGTGGTGATGCTGACCAAGGGGGAACAATGGTGTGTCAGGGCTGCTCTTTTTGATTGTGGCATGTTCCTGTCTGTTTGTCGGCGTCCAGGTCATGTTTGAAATTCGCGAAGCGGAAAAACGAAGAGGAGCGACGCTGCGATGCTAGGTTGGGTCCCGTGAGAGGGAGATCTGGACGGGACTCGGCTCGTTCAGTTGTCGTGCATGGCAACAAGGCATCTCGGTCCGGACCCCGTCTCGGTTTGTTTTACAGAACGTCTCCGTGGTGGTGGGTGATTGAAGGCCAGATGAGCCAGCGGTGAGCGAGAACAGGGCAGCCCTTTCTCACGTTCCGCACACAAACGACGGCGGCGACGACAGCAGCGGCAACGTGCAACAATCAACTTGGTTGTTCACTTGTTCAATTCATTCTCAACAGTTTTCTCGTTATTGTGTCGCCTTGTCAGCCTCAGCGTGGGCCTCGACATCTCGCTGCCGGCTTTGTTCTCGGGCCACCGACCTGCCGTCCATGTCCATGTCCATGCGCCCCTCCGTCAGCCGACGCCGCAGCCAGATGAGAAGCCAGACGACCAAGAAGACGACGATGAAGCCGGCCGCAATGCCGAATATGTACGCCGCCACGTATCCCCTCCCATTGACAGCTTCCCAATCCAGAAAGTTATACGTGTACCATCCCTGATCGGCCACGGTGATGTACGCCACGGCCAAATAGCCCAGCAGGATGACAATCAGCCACAGCAGATGCAGCCAGGGCATGGGATCGGTGCGCGCCACAAAGACCTCGAACAGCGCAAAGGCCGAGTTGAGCGCGTGCTGCGATATGTTGTGCCAGGCGTTGAAGGTATGCTCGAACCACGACCTGTACAGCAACCCCCAATACACTATGGTGACGAGGAACGGCAGCGTCACGACGGTCGTGTACAGCAACGAATGGAGGGCCTGCAGCGGGCGCGGGAATCCGTGCAGGCCCGAACCCCAGACGGCGAAGCGCAGGGTGTGCACGGCCGCGAAGAGGAAGTAGAAGCCCAGACCCCAGAATGCGAGGTCGGTGAAGTAGGAGAAGGACCGGCGCACGCTTTCGCAGCCGCCGAGAGAGTCGTGCGCGCACGTGTACCCGATGATGAAGAAAAGGGTGAAGAAGATGTAGAGGGCCTGCAAGAAGGAAGGGTCAGTTCTCTGGTTTCCCAGGTCGAGGGAGAGAGGGGCGCGAGGCACGCACCATCAGCGCGCGGCACGCGAAGAGCAGCCACGGCGGCAGCAACCATGATGTTTCAAAGCGATGCGTCGGATCGAATGGCTGGGTGCCGAAGCGGAAAGCGCGTGGCCACGACATGACGACGGACGGATGCTTGACGCTGGGTTATTGTTTTGGTGGTGGCTGAGGGATGCGGCAAGCGAGCGGCATGGCGAGGTTGTTGGATAAAACAGAAATATTGGCAAGAGAAAGCAAAAGGGAAAAGAGCGAGCGAATCGAAGAAGAAGCAAAAATAGAGATGGGGAAAAAAATCAAAGGCCAAAATCCAAATAAACGAAGAGGAAAATAGGTCGATGCACACCAGGCGGTTACGGCTATTAGTGGCTGCTAGCGCGAAGGCCCGGGCGGCATAACGACCCACGCGGCATCATCATGCATCTTGAGGCTGCAATTTGCCTGCTTTCCACGCGACCTTGGTCCCTTTTTTGTTATTACTTCTTTGCCTTTGCTCTCTGCCTGAATAATGTCCCCGGGCGCTCGGATGGGTGATCATAACCTACGGCTGATTGATGGGTTCGGTTCCTCCTCACGCAACCAGGTCTACCATGGCGACCATCGAATTCGTCTCCTCCTCCTTCCCGTATCCCCGCCGATTTGAATTTGATTTGCCGCGACTGACGCCCGCGCCTCATAGAGTCAATCGACTGACAGTGGTGCCCGGACGTACGTCCCAGCCTTGTCCTGGCTGACGGAGCTGATCCGTCGCGATGCCACACAACCTGCCTTCCCCCGTCAGCTTGACTCGCTCACGCAGCTGGGCCACTCTGTCGCTGTGCCCCTTCATTTGTGCGTCTGGACTGTGCCAGCGCGCGCTCTTCCTGCGAAGGGCAGGTCTGACGGTTCTTGACGTGAACCTGTCGAGAAACGATTGCACGGCCTCGAGGACGGTTCTCTTGGCTATGTGGGAAAGCGGCACTGCAAAGGTGAAGGGGCTAGGACGAGGAGGTGCGCGTTACGGAAGATGACCACCAGCTCTTGGAGAGGTGTGTGCGTCTGGCGACTCAACTTTACATGTTCGGGAAGGCAGGCCTCCCAGCACTTGTGGACCGTGACGTGACGATGAAGTGCGCGCATACGCGACATCACCAGCTCTTTGAGTGATTGATTCCATGACCGCTGAGGGGCTTCGACTCCTCCATGTCGCTCGCCAAGCCAAGCGCCTTTGCCAACTGCGTGCTGACGAGCTCGATGGCTTCGGAGACCAGCTTCCTCTATCGGCACCACGATTGCCTTATCATCGCCTGAAGGGACTCGATGCCCTTGTCGCCACCGTCGCCAGACCTTGGAACCCATTCTAGCGTCTGAGAGCGTTGTGGAATGGTCAGAGAGTAGAATCGCGCATTAGCAGGAAGCCACGAGCCATCTGCGCGCGGGAACGTCAGACCGGTGATCATCTGACTGGCTCTCGCTTTGCTCAACCCGACCGTTTGTTGCATGATGACCAAATACAAGAGAAATGTCGTGCAGCTGTCTCTCAGTGATGCTCGACCGCCCACTGCGAGCTTGCGCCCGTTCCGCCACCCTATGGTTCTCGCCCATCTACTCCACGTCTTCGATAATGCCGAGGTTGATATCGTGGTTAGCTAGATCGAGCGACCGGCGGCGTCGCGCCAGCATCCTGAAAACCGCTCCCTGCGGCATAGCTGGCTTGTCCATCGCTGCCGATGACGCCGGACGGGGAGGAAAGCAAGATGAAGGAGTCGAGGCGCTGTCCTTCTTGTTCGATAGGAGCGAGCGGCGGCATCAAAGAGGTCCTATGTCCCCTGGAACTTGCACGCCACGACTTCAAGGTAATCATAGAGTCATGTCATGTGTCTGATCGTTTTGTTCTGCGGCTACAATCAGATCAGTCGTCTACGAGTGCGAGGCCCATCACTTTTGATTATGTTGGCTTCTACGCAAAGGCTCCTCAGGAAGTGTGGAGGACTCGCTGAGAGATCTTGTCACTAGCGGTGCCATGTCTTGACAGACTTGGCGCATCACATCTCGCCATGCGAATGGTAGGACATCCACAAAGGCCAGTTCAGCCTTTTAAGAACAACACATCAAAATGCGACTCGAACGAGAAGTCTGTGGTCAGTTGAAGAGACTGTGTGTCCAAACTTTGAGAGCATTGAGAGACGGCGTGTCGTTCCGTGAGGGCCGAAAGGCCATCCGATTGGCAGAGCTCCCGCACCGACCTCAGAGCCGGTTTCAGAGGTCCGACTACATGCACAGATGTATTTTGTGAATTTTGTCAAACATTCTTCCTGGGGTGCCTGGACGTCGTCGTTCACAGCGGATGCATGTTTTGACGGAGTCGGCCAGAGACAAACTATCGTTTCCCGAAACCATCAGCTGGGGTCGTGCACAATTCTTGGACGGTTCCTCGGGTGTGCCCGGTCAAAGGTCAAAGTTGGCCTGGAGCTTCCCTCCCTCCTCATTGACTTGTTGCTGTTGACCACCATTTACGACAACCAACGGTCCCCCCTTGCAGTGTCCGTCAAGGTAGGATATGAGCCATGGCCATCTGCGTTACCTTCAGAAACCAGAGACAGATCGAGCGAAGTGCATGACGCGTCGGTGCGTCGTACTCGCCTGCAGGACTTAGACGCGAGCCAGATCCGTTGCCTTATCACACCTTTGCTCAACTTCGTGACTGATGTAGATGGCTCCCTGTTCTTCCTGCAACTCACTCGACCACGGCTTTCCGCTAACTTGGATTTCATGCTGGGGGCCGTTGATACCTCTCGCTGTCAATGGGAATCTGTCTTTGCTGACGACTCCCTTTGACTGTGATCGCAGTCTCTTGAGGACTGCTTGTCCAGGAAACCGGCCGCGCAGACTTCACCACCCCGCGCAGATGTTCGGCCAAGGGGCGTAACATGGGCATACACGCCAGGGTGCAAGCTAGCGCTGGCTCGATGGCGGTGCACAGAGAAAGAGCCACGGCCGAGTACGTGAAGTCGGACGTGTTGTAGCTGTCTGCCAAACGGAACAGGGCAACTCGTGTCAAGGAGACGGAGCAAACCCTGCAGATTGAGTCAACGAAATAACTCGAGGCTCTTCGTGTATGGTCCCCGTCTGATAAGGTAGTAACGTACAGTATTCCGAGCGAAAACATGACAATGATTCTAAGCTTCTTGGCAGTTGGCATCTGTGTCTTCCATAAGATGCTTGACGGCAGCAAAGCGGTTGACAGATCCAAGCAAGAGTTGGACAAATGCATGCCCAAATATGCGTGGCTGTTGCTGAAACAAGTCCCCTCGGATGATGGGCTCCAGCTGTGGGCAAGAGGACGACAGGCGAGGAAGATGACCAAGAATGCGGCCACCATCCAGAGGCCGCAAACACCCGCCACGACGTAGCACGCTATGCGAAACCTTGTATAGCCATGGAACAGGTGTGTATATAGGTTCAGAACGGAGCATCGGTTGCATGTCATGGCCAAGGCCAGGCATACCTCGAGGCCGAAGAAGATCTATGACGGCGAACTGTCAGACAGGCTGGTTCCCAATCTAGACTTGCTTCTTCATGGATGAACTTGCCTTGATGAAGTCGACGAGCATCCAGGGCGTAGCACCGAGGTCAGCAACGTGTTGCCCAAGCCCGCCGCACACAACCCTGGCGATGAGACAACCGTTGATGGCCGTCACGAAAACCTGGCGCGAGTCAGCAGCTAGCTATCATAGCTGTTGACTGCCACGTGGTGGCCATGTTCGTCATACGAGACCTAATGCGCTAAGAGCATCGTGTAAGAATACCCCGCGACGCCGAATCTTGATGGACCAGAAGCGTAGCATGACAGCGACCAAGGCAAACATCTCAAACAGCACCGTCACCGCAATAACGGCGGCACCGCCGCCACTGATGCCGATTGCCATGTCGGATCGAGTCGATTCTCCGCTTCAGGCAACTTGGGATTCGGAAGCTCTGCAGGACAGAACGCACAGGAATCGATTATACGGAGTGCTCAGTCGCGGTGTCGGTCGTGCATCAACCATGGAACATGCCATTTCTTATAGGGCGCCAACACTGCGGAATCAGATACGACATTCGGCAGGACAGTTCCAGGAACACCCTGGAAAAAGAACTGGCCGAGTGTGTCTCGCCAAGGAATGTAGAATCATACGACAGCCTGGCATCAAAACGCTCATTTTGATATGCCACCTACTCGTCGACCCCGTCTGCATCTACTGCAGTCGAGGCCGCCGCAGTTGCAGCGTTCCGTGACATCGGCCCAGGAAGCTGCCTGGCAAAAATGCTGCATCACGTCAGAAGTAGCACTTTTCAAGGCAGCCGCTCAGCCAGTGAACACAGAATAAACGCTCACCTACCAACTCGACAGGAGTAGAGGCATTCGTATCTCCAGCACGCTGCTCGAAAGGGGCGTAAACTGTGTTGAGTGGAGAAATTCGTGCAAAGAGATGCATGTCAGATTCTCGGTTCAAACGCCCGGTTTGGTATACGCCATTTTCTGCGCCATCGTCCGCGACAATGACTTCAATGGATTCACATTATCCTCCCCCGGAACATAGATGCTCGCTGAAGGACTGTGCATTCGGGCTTGAATCGACCCGGCTGCAGTACGCAATACACGGCCAATGCATGTCCAAGGCCGTGGCCAGTTGACCTGTCGAGCTGCGAAGGGTTGCCGACCCCAACTTCCTGAACGTAACACCGTAAGCACGACGTAGCATTCATTGGTGCTCGTCGGGCGGACAAGGTGGTTGCATCGTCGAAGGATGGTCTGCCCTCTTGGATCGACGCGTCGTAAACAAGAATGGACGGAGCAGATGCGACAAAAAAGAGGGCGAAGGATTCAGTGACTGGTCTTACTGCGTCCAAGGCTGTATGACCCCTTCCAAATGGAATGCTCTTTCGAAGTTCTGGCAAGCTGCGCACTGAAGATCAAGGTGCGCAGCAAACAGTTGGACAAAGGTAAGGCCACGCCATAGGAGTCTCCGTTGCGATGCAGAAGGATCCAGAGCTTCGTCGATTGTGCGAATCGACGACGAGAGTGGGGGCTAAATGTGGCTTGCGATGGTGATAACGCCTGTGGTCTGCATCCTACGAGGGCCCGCCGCCATGCAGGATGCAAAGACGAGTCAGCCTGGGCCTCGCAATTGAGAATGCCAATCGTGGGAAGCAATCCGAAGCGAAGCGGAAGCGGAATGCAAAACAGAAGACTGCCGCAAGAAAGAGATGTCCGCCACGACGAGTCTGGAAGTCTGGAGGGAAACGAATGGATGCCTAATGCTGTAAGGCAGGTCAAATCGATTCTGGTCACACGCTGTGGGCTAAGCGACATCAGACCGTTTCGGCAACCCGAATTTGCGGGCTGAATAAAGTGTCTTGGCCGATTCTGACCTCATCACAGCCCCTCAGGGCCTCCTTCCTGCACAAGGCTAACAGGGACGGCAAGAAGATCCAGGTGATTGGGATGTTTGCTCTTGGCATATTGTACGTACAAGTCTCGCCTGCCTGGATCGCGCTCTCTGAGACAAGTCATGTGGTCTGCGCCATCTCGCTGCCCCGGATCGCCAAGGACGACCGACCTGGTGTCAGAATCAACATGGTTGATTCCACCTACAGTCCAACGACTTTGTACCTATTCACCGTCATCAAGCCGGCGCCTGCTTGCACATTGGCTCGCCAGCCGCTGTTGCGCCCAATCACCGAAAATCTAAATACCCTCGCTTGGCTTCTCACGAGCCTTTGCCTGGTCTCATGCACTGGTGAAGTCCTGACAGCCGCATACAAGGCGTGAGATCGGCCGCGAAGCTTTTCTTATGAAAGCTGGGGCTGAAAGAACCGCCAAGATTAGACTCTTGTCATAGGAGGACCGTGGATTGGCGGAAAGACGAGCGGTGTGGTATTCATGTGAGCCGTCACTTCCAACAACAACGCGTCATTCCAAGTCGTATTTTGAGAAGGCGCCAGGGAAGAAGTAAGTACCACAGCTCCGCCGGGTCTTCTCGAAGGCCCGGAGGCTGACTTTCATCAGGTTACAAAGGGGAGTTCCTGTGAGTGCTTTTGGCGCGCTCGAAGAATGCGCAGATTGTGGCATGAAAGGACTGGCTCGATCAACCTCGAGATCAACTTTTTCGTGATCAATGAGTTCGATTCGACACCCCTCAGTATCGGTTTCCCCCACCGCAAATTGCCATAGTAGAGCGGTCAGTGCTATTTGCTAGTCGCGAGTGGTCTGAGCGCAGTATTTCTGTGAATGCCTCCTTGGAGCGAGAAGACATGATAGTCATACAGGAGCAAAAGACCTCAATGTTCACGATTCCATAAATTTAGAGAATCAACTATGTACCGGCCCGAGACTGACGATCATTCGCGCACTTTGGTGATATCCTCCGGAACTTTCGTGTTAGGGATTGCGATATCTTGCAGCTGGCGCCACCGCCACCACAATAGAGCAGTGTACGTACACATGCACATATCCAGATTATCGGAAACGCTCTGCTGCCGCTTAGTTCCGCCCCTGAGATGGCTGTGTGCCCGTTTTATCTCATTAGTCGGATTGTTCCTAGCCCTGGGAGTCTCCTTGCAGAAGCACGGACCAATCGACGGAGGACAGAGTTCTGTCAAGACAAAGGCGCTGTGCATCGTACGTTCAGTACAAAACCTTGGGCAATTGCGGGAGTCGTATGGCGGTATCAACGCCGCCTGACTCCCATCAGCAGGCTGACGGGGTGCAGCAGCGTAAGCACTGCCGGCCAAGATACTGTATTTTGCTGCGTCGCATGGGACGTTCACAATGTAAGTGCATGGCAATCGATACCGCGGCAAAAGTCAGGCAGTGGTAAACTTTTACGTAGTTTGCTCGCATGAAGGGAAGGTTGACTGGAGGTGACCCCGACGAGCATACTTGGCTACGACTGACATCAGACACCCTCAATGTGCCGTGGTGTACGTTGCGCCATTTCTAACCCCCAAGATGCTCACATATGGAAGTCGACAAGGAAAGATGCCAGATTGAGAAAGCCGACGATTCTGATAAACTGACTTTCTGGTACCATATGGTACCCCGATTCCCCCATGGAACTATCTGCAGAGCAACAAGCTAGATGACGCTGAATGTGCTGTGGGGTTTAGATGCTAGATATGGGTGTTTCCGAAGGCATCATCATCACGGATTTCATCGAGCTAGCCACAATGTCTCACATTGCCACCTCTTGATAAGAAGCAGGCACACACCCTTTACGGCTACTCGTATCTTTGGCGCGCCGTCCCGAGACATCGTGTTTCAGAATGTTCTTGAAGGAGATGGTCAGTAGTAATGGATGCTGCGCCATCAGTTGTGGCGTCTGACTTTATTTTGGCGTTAACGGTATCAAACCGCAGCAATACGGAATGACATCATGTGGCCTACACAATCGTCAGCTTCACCCAGCCCAGGCGTAGGTCTGAGCCCCGTACACAAGGCAGAAGGCAGGGGGGTGAGGGAACAGACCAATCATGAGCATGTGAGTCAGGCGGTAGTGTCAGCAAGTCGATCGATACTGGCCATCGCCGTGTCCCATCATCTTCGGGGAGACTTGCAACGTGGGCGATCCATGTCGATGGCAAGGAGGCCTTCTTTGGCGCTTCCACTCTTCGTCATGTTCCTTCTCGAGTCGATCCGTAGGATCTCTACCCGAAAACATACAACCTTGTGTCAAGATTCTTTCAAATTGAACAGATTGTGCCGATAAACCGTTCTCATCCTCATGGCGAGCACACAACACTTCGGCTGGCCTGCGTGATATTAGCTGAATAAAATTTCCCTCACACGCTTTTCGAGATTCTTACTTCATCACACCATGTCTCCCAGCATCAAGGAGAAAGGAGCCGCAGTCATTGGCGTGACGGTCCTGTTCGAAGTCTTCTCAATGGTCGCCGTCATTTTGCGCCTGTGGTCAATGAGAGTTCTCAGACGCAGCATTTTTCTGCACGACGTGCTCAGCATAACAGGTTTTGTACATAACCTTCTTTTGTTCTTTAAAACGAGCGGACGAAAATCCTAAACAGCTTGTAGATGTTCACCACGGGTCTTGCTGCTTGTCTTATTGCCAGTGTCGTTGCCGGGGGTCTCGGGCACCATGCAGCTGAATTATACGCCACACCGCACGTGTTGATCTTGCATGCAAAGGTGCAGATATACCGAGCTCTGGAAAACTCGTTATTCGCTGCTTTACTGACGATGGTTCAGTAGCTCTCATACGCCATTCAGGTGCTGTGGGCTCTAGCCATGACAAGCATTCGGCTTTCCATCCTGAACCTATATATACGCCTATTCTCCAGTGCCGCCGACAGGTTCCGCCTCCTCTGCTATACTATGGCAGTGATATGTCTTCTTTGGCTCATCGGAAATCTTCTGGGTCTCTTTCTGATATGTCGTCCATTCGAGTATGCCTGGGACAAGTCAATCCGTGGAACATGTGGTGATCCAATCGCTGCCTATCTTAGCGTCCACATCATCAACTTCATCATTGATCTAAGCATTAACACTTTGCCATCGAGAATTCTTTGGAACCTTCGGATGTCCGCCGTCAAAAGATTCCAAGTGATGGGAATATTTGCGCTTGGCCTATCGTTCGTCACACAGCCTGGCCCCTCTCTGTCCTGGTCACTCACTTCCCTGATCTCTTTTCACGTTCCTGTCTCGCATCGGGATGCGGAATAGCAGAATACTGACATCAGACCTTCGCTAGGGTTTGCATCGTCTCTTTGTCTCGGGTCGCCTTGTATCACCTTGCAGTGGACTACGACGTCTCCGACCCGACTTACACCGCCCCAACGCTCCTGATATTCACCTCTGTCGAGCCGACATTGGCTTGCTCGGTTGCGTGCCTTCCATTATTACGTCCCTTGAGCAAAAGATTCGCCACGTCCGAAGCCTTGGGGTTCATTTCCTGGTTGAGGTCGCCGATCAGGGCGCGGCGATCCGATGACAAGGCGATTGACATTGACTCGTCGCCGGCAAGAGAGGCAGATATTCTCTTCAAGCAGCCTGCGGCGGCAGCGTGAGACAGCGGCGATTTGTCTTGCGCTTCCCGTCTTTCGTGGTGCGAAATGCGGTGGCAAGTAGCACCTCTTCCACGCTCAAGCTTTGCATGTAGCCTTTGATGGAATGTACGATTGGAAAACATGAATCCATGAATTAAGGATCAAGCTGTGGTGGTTGCCCACTCGCAGTAGGCGTTGCAATATAGGCAGGCCCATGTAGGCCGCGCCTTCTCCAACAGTCTTATCTCATCGTGCCTTCCGGCCTGGGGGATGATGAGTCGCGCGGAATCTCACAATGGCGACTGGAGCAATGCCTACCTCATAATGTTTGCCCACCTCCGGCGAAGTCTCAGCAGCATGTCGATGGCACTACTGCTACTGGGTCGGATGAACCTGGATGTGTTACGGCTAGGAGGTGTGCTAGCTATGCAATATCTTCCGACACAAGTGAGTAGAAGAATGCGTTGAAGCCGTCCGTCCTCGTTTCTGTGCTTCGCTCACAAAATCCGGCCAAGGCGCCAAGCTGCCTGGCGACGGGATCGGTACTGCGCCGATACCTATATCAGACATGTCGCCTCGGGGAGGTCCAGTGACGTATTCCCAATCTCTTGGACAAGAAGAGCGTGCTGCAGTACCGAGTTCATCCGCGTCCTCGGCATCAACGATGAAAGTTGACTTTCTTTTCAATGCCATCATGCTGCATGCATATGAACGTTTGGTCTAGCGACGCGTTCCCCCCTGTCGTCTGCTATAAATATGTGTGGGGATTGTCACGTACAGTAACCAGTAACCCGCTGGCGCTTACATGAAGCCTTGCAGGACAGTCACGTGTATTGCGCATCTAGCCCAAGCAAGCAGTTGCGTTGAATGCAGAGTCACTGGTCGCATGTCCCAATCATTTTTGGGGACAATAACGACGGACATTGTAAACAAACATCTGGGGGTGGATAGCCTTCGAGGACTTTTGCAGCCCGGCGATTGATACGCGAAGCTAAAAACGAAGTACATACATAGTTGCGCCCCGCCGCCTTTCCCGGAAGTGAGATCGTATCAACATATCAGAGCACGGTATTTGTTTGGTCCTCCATTTTGCCCCGTTGCAAGGCCCGGGGCTGTAGTGTCCTGAATTTCGATTTCAAGTGGGGGGCGGGGGGAACTCTCTCCATTTGTGTCGAGTAAATTTTCGGCGCACTGCTCGATGACGTTTCGCAGTATCCTTGGAAACGATACATCTGTTTGCAGCCCAGTTCATCATGCCTTGGACACACGTTCTCTACACACCCTGATGACTTAAGAGTAAATGATGGCTGCTTCTAAGCCTAATATACTTGGAAAGCAAATACCTACCTGAGGATACCTACGCGGCTCACCCTGTCTTGTGGTAAGAGCTTGGCATCACTGGTCAGAGCTACATGCCTAGCTGGACTTTTGTAGTCCCTAACCGACGTGCATTATGTAAGAGCGGCAAGAACAATGCCGAGACCACTGGGCAGGGCTTGCTAGTAACTGCCGTTGAGATAACGAAGCTCGACGACTCGAGGACGTATACTTGAATAAGATTTGAACCATTGCGACACTAATAAATGTTGTTGTCCGTCCGACCGAAGCCATTCGGCCTCCCCTCGGGCATTCGAAGTGGACAAGGTTTGCCAATAATTGCCGTTCCAAAATGCTCACATGTCAATATTGTGGACGGCAAAAAAAAAGGGTCTAGCCGGGAGAATTGACCTCCCTCATGCTTCAGTGGTTCGATGAGTCACATTTTGCCTGGCACACGAAAAAGTAAATGTGGAGAAATCTCCCCCTGCCTCAGTCAACGCCAGAACTCTTTACTCTCCACGTCTAGACCTGGCGGCTGTTTGGGAAAGTGTTTGGGTGGAGCACGATTCGGCACGACGGCACGGGAAAAGATCGCTCGAGACAATTTCGCTGAGGTGGATGCGCTCTTGCGCTGTTCAAGGGGCGGCTGATCCAACGATCTAGACCTGTTCGATGAAATTTTTTCCCTTCTGTCATGTTGAGACGGGCATGGAGCAATCGGGGGGGCGCAGCGGGGGAAGTTTGTCGTTCCTGGCCCGATTTTCGCATTAGTGTCGCCAGACTACGTGACTTTTGCTTCCTCGAATGTGGCGCTGAATTGAGAGCACAAATTTCATGTCAGGCTTTAATCCGTGGATGCCTGGGAGGCAGTCGCTAGGCAGGGCAAAATGGCCACGAAAAAGTCTGAATGGCGGGTCCACGGCCGTCAGAAGCAGGCGCCAGCCCCCCCTTCCTGCCTTTTGCGCCTGTTGGCGGCACTAGGAAAATGCCGCAAACGCGTGAATCAGTAACACCAGACCTTGCATCGAGCTAGTACATGTAGTTTATAAAAGGCTGCATGGTCCTGCAGCAGTGGCGTAACAATACAATCTCTTGGCATCGCAATTCCCGCTCTTGGCATCTCTCGACTCTATCTTCACTTACAGATATCAGCAGCGACGTGATCTCTGCAGGACCGACCTCGACCCAAGCAATCATCCTTCCTGTTGCAGCTCCTGCATCGGCAATTCCTCTGAAAACACTACGTGGCTCCCGTCGCCACGACTTCGTCGCAAAGCTGGCGAACTTCACATCCTCTCATTGCTATGCTCGCTCGGGCACGACTTTTCTGAAAGCTGCTGAAGCTACCGAAACACCGTGGCCGCCATAACCTGAGAGGGGAACACCATCTCGGGTCAATTCGGACAGAGGACCAGAAAGAAAACGAAACTAAAAAAGAAACAGAAAACACTGCATCTCGAACGCGAAAGAAGGCAACAGTGTACCAAAATGCCAAGCATTTTCAGGCGTCTGATCAACGTTCTCTCGGCCCCCGGGTCCAAGGATGACATCGCGGACAGTGCTCCTACGCAGCATGTGCCACACGGAATAAGCGCCCTGGGCGACAAGTCTGTCATCGTCGCCAAGGGTCTTGACATGGCAGAACAGGCCGGAAATGTAACAGGATATGTAGCTCCGTCCAAACCCGGCAGGCTGGATCGATGGCTGGATGTCACTGTCAGAGCTTCTGGCTCGGAGCCCGTCTTCCTTTTCATTGTTGCTGGTCTGCTGGTCTGGGCACTGACAGGCATTCGCTATGGCGAGGACGAGAAATGGACGGCACTCATTTCCGACATCCAGGCCGTCATTAGCTATCTCTTCGATTCTCTGCTCATGCGGCAACAGCTGAACGGATACGAGAGACAAATCAGTGTGGCTGCCAACCTGCGATCACGCGTAGTCAGCCAGAAGAGGATGATTCGTCAGATCCTTGCGTCTGGCCAGCTGCAACCAGCGCCACTGCGTGATTATGCGACGTCCACGCCGTCCAAATTTGGCAGCGACCTCCCTGCCGAGAACATGACAAGCAGGATTTCCAATTACTTCGCCGCCTTTCTCGGCCACTTCGGCACAATCTGCATGTACTGGGTCTGCATCTTCGTTTGGCTCGGCTTTGGTCACTACTGTGGCTGGAGCGACCGCTGGCAGCTGTACATCAACTCGGCCACCTCAGCTCTGATGGTCTTGATCTTTGCTTTCTTGGCCAACATCCGCGAAAGACACGACGCGTACGTGGGCAAGTGTCTCAATGCAATCTTCGAGGTGGATTCCGAGGTCGAGCTGAAGCTTCGCCTCATGACTGAGGACGTCGAGGAGAATCCGACCGTTGTCATCCCTGGGCCCAAAGTGAACCGGCTCCAGCGCGTCATCTTCTACTATGCTGATGTCGTTGGCACACTGGTCGGGATTGCCCTTCTCATCATCGTCATGATCGTGTGGATCGCCATCGGTCCCATCATGAATTGGAATGACAATTGGTGGCTTCTCATCGGCACTTACGCTGGTCTAGTTGGTCTCGTTGACGGCTTTGTGCTTCGGAACGTTCAGCAGCGCCTTCATCAGTACGAGGAAACGGCACTCGAGGATGCCAAACTCGACGATGTGGCCCTCTCGGACGAAATTCGCGTTCCCATGCCCGATAAGACTGCCGTTAACCTCAGCTCCATCAACTACCGACTCTCCAATAAGATGGGCATCATCTGTGCACACGAGGCGACTGTTGTGATCGGCATTCTCGTCGTCATCGGCCTCATTCTAGGTGCCAGCGCCATGAAATGGACCACCACGGGCCAGCTCCTGTGCAACATCCCGCCCAGCCTCATCGAGTCCTTTTTCATGATGATTCTGATTACAGGCCATAATATTTCCGAAGCTGGATGGCGGGCCGACCTGCACAACATGTACGTGTGGCGATTGAGGGTGCTGTCTTTTGTAGACCATTTGGACTTCACCAAGGAAAGCACACCTGCCAGCGAGACTTTGCCTGACGTTCCGGCTACAAAAATGGTGTAGAGTGCCTCAAGGTTTAGACAACGGAGAAGCGGCCCTTCTATTTGATACACTTCGAGATGGCACTTCGTCTTTGCGTTCGTTGAGTGCTCCCCAAGCGTAAGAGTTCAGATACTTCACTGGCGACTCGGTGGGTCTTCGGCGTCCCCGTGGTCATATGATAAGTCGATAATGCATAACTCGGTCCAGAGACAAGCTTGATCACAGGGCTGGCCAGCTTTAGTCTAGACGCAATAGACTGCCTTTCGTGCCCACTTAGCCATTCATTCATTCGCTACACGCTTCATCACAGCAAGAACGTTCTTCTAGATCATCTCATCATGAGCCTTCACATCTTGTGATAAGATTTCATCCGATGTACCACAGGCTTGCTTGCCATGGCTGTTGACTACCTACGCGGCTCAACCTGATTTGTGGTAAGAGCTTAGCATCGCTGGTTAGAGTTTTACGGCTATCATAAGCCTAATTGATGCTTATGGAACTGTCTCAATGCCTGTTTTTTTCGGGCACCAAAGTGAAGATCTTGTCACCACCAAAAGGGGTGAGCCACGTAGGTACATTGATGCAGAGCTCCAGTATTACCCCGAGATCATTAGAATAATAGAGCGAAATGGTGACTGCTTGCTCGCCGTCAACGCCCCATGCCTTCAGCTCATGCCACCGGTCAGCTTGTGCGAGCCTTATCACTAAGCGGCCAAGTGCTCCGAGACACTCTACGTGTGTACGACGACGAGAGATGTGCTGCGGGAGCTGAGCAATATTTCGGTCATGGGCGACAACTTTGCGTGTCAAAAAGGCTTTTTTGGTCTTTTCAAGCCCCTCATCACCACGATCGATTCTATCGTTTTGCGACACTTGGTCTTGATCCCGATAGAGAAAGAAGCGACATGATATCATGCTTACGACTTGTATGAGTAGCTTGCCATCTCATTTGTTGGCTGTTGTGTGAGGTACATCTTTCGCTTTGCTCTATTTGACGAGCTGATCGAGCCTGGCTTCCGCCACTCAACGAAGCTAGTACCGCTTATCGTCGGTCTTCTCGCGACGTCTCTGACAGCTGATCCCATTTTCCACATATCGCGGCTCTACTGCTGACTGGATTGTGGTTCCATTTGAAGGACGAATATGTACGTGCTTGACGCATTATCACGTCCGGTCATCCTGAAGAGACTTTTACTCTAGTATACTTGCATTTGCTTTGATTCAGGCCTAGCGCTCGGGCAGAAGTCGTGCAGGCATCCTGGCATACGACCCCGTCCGCGAGGATTCCTTGATCAGCCACAAGCCAATAGTCGGCTTTTTTACCAGAAGACTTGCTCAAGCGAGCGACCGCATTGCGTGATGGCGCAGAGCACCCATGGCATCTGGCTCGTCGAACCACTGAGAAAAATCTTGGTCTTGAAGCTCTGACGGAGTAACTAGAACAATGGCGTGGTGCGACGAGCTACTGCAATCCATGCAGTCTGTCTACTAGGTCATGTTGGAGGCAAGACCAATTGGTAGTTCAAATAATCGCGGCTGATCAAAGATTCAAGGCTGAGCG
This sequence comes from Aschersonia sp. MBC 735, assembly GCA_030783925.1. Classification (NCBI taxonomy): domain Eukaryota; kingdom Fungi; phylum Ascomycota; class Sordariomycetes; order Hypocreales; family Clavicipitaceae; genus Aschersonia; species Aschersonia sp. MBC 735. The sequence goes on along the minus strand of JARJRV010000275.1, from coordinate 1,296 downwards.
CATCATCTCGACATGAATTAATCGCCTCATCACCCACACGATTGTCTCTCCGCAGCCAGTAAGGGAATGCACACACACAATCCCAGTTCCTCATAAGCACCACCCTTGCACTGCCAAGTTCCCGGCGCATCTTCAGGCGTCGACCCCCTCTCCAGGCTGAACAGTGCCGTTCTTCACAGCCGCATAGTGCCCCCGGGCAAGAAAGCCCCAAAGTGGGAAATAGATATCGAACCAGGGAATCATCTCCTTCGCCCCCGGCCGACTCCTCCAGTCCCTCATGAGATCCGCCGCGATAGAGAAGAGACTCACGACGTGCACGCCAGCACGAGCCATGCGGTCGTTGGAAATGTCGCGCACGAAAGTAGACGACGTTCCGGAGCCTTCCGCATTGGCCCAGACGGAATACCCGGCCTCGCGGAGGGATAGGGCCAGGAACGTGGTGCAGACATCGGTGGTGATGCCCGCGATGATGATCTGCGTCTTGTTGGTCGCCTTGACTGCGGTTTGGAACTCTTCGTTGTCCCACGCGTTGACTTCGCCTTGTCTCTGGATGAGCTGGGCGTGGGGGTGCATTTCTAGAATCTCGCGGGGGAGCGGCCCGTTTGGGCCTGCGAAGCAAATACACGTCGTCAGCCTCTTTCTTCACAGGGTGCGTCGGGGGATCTTGTCTGATGGACAGCATACCGGTTTGGGCCGAAGTGGTCAATAGTACGGGGAGGTCAAAGACCTTGCCGAGCGCGGCGTGAGCCATGATCTGGTCCCGGTACAGAGTGGGATCAAAGTCCCTGGCGAGATGAAACAAGCCGACTTGGTGGTCCACGACAAGTAAAAGCTGTCATGGGAGTTAGAATCCGGATCTTGTCAAGGGCCCAGACGGCCACTCACGGAATCGTTCTTATCAAGCCGCTCGAATTTAAAACCTGGCAAGGTTGTGTCAGTGTTGACTAGTACACTGCGTTTGACTACCTGGGATCCTACCACTGGAAGAGGCGGTACTGGCAGATGCCATCGCGGCGGTCACGCCCACTGACACAAGTTGCAGAAGCTTCATCACGGAGACAGATACTGCTAGGTAGCTGGAGCAAGGATACCGATGAATGCTGCTTGATTCGTACGTCACTGTCGACGACCTACATAACCATATTTATACAGTCTTGGTATATCCCGCAGCTGATAGATCGCCTGTACCATGATTTCCGTCCACGACGCCAACAAGCAACGGCCCCTGCGCCCTATGCGAGTGACTACTCGCAACAAGCAAGACCTGTAAGCATTTGTCTATGCTTAATCACCCCC